>OX101790.1:11839573-11904274 GCA_944452715.1 Ophion slaviceki
ACTCACGCAGAATGCGATATGAATGTCGCCGAAAGCCTACGCTGCAGATCATGCTAAATACAATAAGAATATAATGAAAGTTTATAAAAGAAAAACGAAGGATAAAAAATGAATAAAAATATATTGATTGAAGATGTTACTTTTTTTAAAATTGATTATTACGTATTAGTACAGTCGTGCTGTCGCTGAAAAACCCCGTAATCGGAAAAAAATAGAAGAAGGCTAGTTTTTTGACAGGTGATTTTGTAGGTGCCGCGGGTGCTAAATCCAAGTTTGCCTATAAATCGGGGTGTATAGTTTTTTAGGGGATCGAAGGGAATGGGGGTGGATTAATGCCAAACTACAACCCCTACGAGGTCGGTGCCGTGAGAAAAAATGTGCAGAAAAATCCACGCTTTAATTTTGTCCACAGCGCTGAAGCCGTGGAAGTTCTTTTTGGGAGTGAAAAAGTGGGGTGAAATTTTGAAAAATCAGTTCTAATTCAATAACTCTTTGCAAAAAATTCGTACACTTTTTGTTCAAATGGGAACGTTGTAGCCCTTAAAAAGACGCGTCGATCAAGTATTAGATCATCACTCTCGGATAATATCTTCAAGACCAAAAAAATTGTTGGACTGCCAAAAAAAAATTGTTTACTCAATAACTCAAAAACAATCGATTTTTCGAGTATGGTGCAAATGGAGAGAATCATTACGAAATGTAGAGAATCTTTTTTTCTATATTTTCGTTTCTATGGACCACCCTTGAATTTTGAATGTTCAACCCCTGAGAGGGGTTCGAAAAAGCAAAATTCAATGGACGTCCATAGGTACGAAAATATAGAGAAAATTATTCTCTACATTTCGTACGTTTACACCATCCCCGAAAAATCGATGATTTTTGAGTGATTCAATTAACTATTTATTTTTATACTTCAACAATTCTTTTGGGCGTGAATATATTATTGCAGAGGGATGATCAAATACCCGATCGACGCGTATTTTTAAGGGCTACAATGTCGCCATCTGAACTAAAATTGTATGCATTTTTCATAAAGAGTTTTTAAATGAAAACTGATTTTTCAAAATTTCACCCCCAAAATGAACTTCCACGACTTCGGCGCTACGGACAAAAATAAAGCCCGGGTTTTTCTGAACATTTTGTCTCCCGGCGCCGACCTCGTGAGGGTTGTAGTTTGGCATTAATCCATTCCCATCCTCTTTCATCCCCTAAAAAAGCCTATACCCCGATTTTTAGGCAAACTTGGATTCAGCACCCGCGGCACCTACAAAATCACCTGTCAAAAAACTAGCCTTCGTCTCATTTTTTCGATTCCAATATATAGCACGACTGTACTATATACCAATATACATATGAAGAACGGCTGTAAACATTTCTATTTAAAAACTGTAAAATTTCTTTCTCTAAATAGACAGAACCTATTGACCTGAAGATGAAATTGAAAAAAATTGCCCAATCAATCTCTTATTATGTATCTGCGTGAACAAAAGCAGATCAATTTTCTGTAAAAAAAGAAACGACCACTTACACGTAATTGTGCCATGTTTTCACATTTGTCGAGTCATTGAGAGGTGATGCTTGAATTCTTCTAAAGTGAGGTTATGTAGCGTTGCCTAACTGCTTAAAGCATGAACTCACTTGTAAAGTCAATAATGATCAACCGAGTGCTCAATGACCAATGTCGATTGTAAGTATTTATGAAAATGGTCAACAATTTTCATTGAAATGGGTACCAACATAAAAATACTTTTTTATGAGATTAAATTCTATGTATTTTAAAGATTCGAAAGAGAAAAAAATCGTTAAAATTGTCAGTCTGACTTCCGGTTTTTCTTTCGAACTACCTTAAGGCTAAGTGACATATGATGCCATCGGTGTAGCAAACCATGAAGAGTTTCCGGAACTTTCCAAAAAAATGACTGAGCCGCATGACTTGACATTTTTACAGTCAACGTGCATGATTACCAGTGGAAGATCGAAATTGACAACCGCGACAAAAAACGTAGCACCGAAATTTCTCAGCCCGTGTCATTTAGTGTGAATGGGTTCCCCATTGTAGGACACGCTCCTAAAAAAGTGATCGCTTTTACAAGCTCTTCCACGCAGCCATTTTCTTTCCGGACATAGACAGCCCCTATCCTATCACTGTATCCATATATGCGGATCGTTTCGTTTGGGGAGTTTTTCTAGGCGTGGCTATTGGGATTACGAAATCTGGAAAAATGCAGTACCTGGTCCGCTACGAACTCTACAAAATAGATCACGAGACTTCTCAAGAAGCGGATTTGTCTTCGTGGTGGCGTATAGTCGCCTGGTCACCGACCAATGAATACAAATCCGAAAAACGTAAACGGGGTCACGGGACCCTGAAGGAGGTTGCGTTTTTCGGATTTCTATATGTTCCAATCTGGCTGTGGTAAAACTAGCACACGAAGATTGGCGGTGGCTCTGATCGAGAAACAGCGCGGGGTCGCCTTCCTTCGTGGCTTAAAGCCACTATAGATATCCGAGTGTAACTGCGTTTGCGGTAATACCCGAGTGAAGCCAAAGGATTACCAGCATTAGGGAGATTAGCGAGGAGTCCTTAAGCTCTCACCGCGTCATGGCACCCCTCTATGGAAAATCTTTTATGAGTTCCAGACGTTTCCGACAACTTTATATATATATATATATATATATATATATATATATATATATATATATATATATATATATATACCTTTTCTTTCGGTTTTGTTCGGTGCGGTCTGTGTGAGTTGTTGTTGTCGTGTTTGTCGCGCTATTGCTAATCGTTCCGTTGAGCTACTTTTCGAAATGGAGCTTGGTATATAGGTATATACGTATCAAAGGGTTTTTCGAGAGCTCGATGTAACGAGCTTCTCGTTTTACTCTCGTGGATGGGAAAAGCATGTCTTTCGAATCTCTTCTTGTTAAATATGAGCGTATCTTTCTATGTTCATATACCTTGATGCTCTCGAGCTCGCGATCCTCGAAAACCCGACAAATATACAAAACTCTTTCACGAACTAAATCGTGTTTGCACGCTGTATCGAGTTCGTATATAAAAGATTCTTTTTTTACACAACGCAAAATCATCCAGCATTTATATATGTTCTTCCGAATTCATTGTTATTTTATTTTTGTAAATTCGTCGTTATTGCAATCTCGTATATTCTCGTTTATTCTATTGTAGGGGGATTTTTTTAATCCAGCAGCCTGCAAACGTGTGCAGCGATTTTGCATGGTCTAGGAGTTTGCATCGTTAAAATGCAACGAAAATTCTTTTGTACATTTTTATTATTCAACAAAATCGTTTTTAGCAGATTTAAACTCTGAATCTCTAAATACGCGAGTTAAAAAATGATGGAGGGATTTTCGTAGCGAAATTTTACGAAACGGCATTCGAAACATTGAAAAATAATCGCTTCCATTGCATTTCAACGATGCAAATTGATGCAAAATATCGATGGAATTGATAAACATAGTCGAAAAAGATACTTTGAGATGTACCAAAGATGCATTGAGGGGCTACATTTACCTAGAGGTCCGAAAAAATGGCGAAATGTCCGATTTTTCTTCTGGCAATCGGTTGTCAAAAACAAATGAATTTTTTTCACACGAAGGTACATATTTGGAAAGACTCGAAGAAAAATCCCCAGAAAAAAACAGAAAATCAACAAAAACATGGCTGCCCGCAGATGATGAAATTTTTTCGCGACGTTTGGCGGTGGACAGTCTCCAGCTTAAACGGTCTATCTGAAATCTAAAACCCAAACGGGTTATTCTAGTTAAGAGTCGTTGACGATCGTCGATTTGAAAAAAAAATTTTTAATGCGGTGACGAATTGAAACTCGAGCATACAAAATCTATGAAAAAGTCGTAATTTTTACGTAACTATTAATGTTCCTTGTCGTATCTCCTGTAAATTTGGAAACAATCCATCAAGTGGTTCTCGAGATAGTCATGTCCACCGACTTTAAAAACAGTGTTTCGAGAAAAAACACGTTGAAAGGTTGAAATTAGAAGATGTAGCGCATTCGATTTTAGGAATATTTCAATGAAATTTTTAGGGAGTGAAGCTAAAAGGTGATACTACCGAAAAAAATATTTTTGGAAAATGCAATTTTTCGACCCACCTAGGTAGGTATAGCCCGTTAAGCGTAGGGATGTAATTTTATGCGCGGATGTGGAGACTCATTGAGATGGAAGGGCTTCCTGTCTTAGGACATTTTATTGCGTGATCCTTACGATCTTGTACGAATATACACGTACAATAGTTACAATACTCGAAAGGGCCTTGGCGTAAAGTGCAAGAGACAGAGAGAGAAAGAGATCAGGGATATCCCGCGGGCATACGAGAAACGAAACAAGTCTAGCATAAAACGCGAGCAGACGTTTTCAACCGCGTGTTTGGTGAGGCTGTCGGCCCTCGTCATCGTCATTCAGCATCACCCGGGGCTTGTGCACGAAAATATCCCCCTCTCTCAATCTCACTCCCTGCCCCGTCGTTCATGCGTCAATGTGCGTTTAGCACGTACATTATATTCTCGAACTATAATTGCACATACGTGTACATATATACATATATATGCAGGTATATGCCCTATAAAAGTCCAGTGCATTGAAAGGTCGGCGGAATTAGCGGGAGCTCCGCATCGTCGACGTTTTTATCCATATGTCTATGTGTACTACATATGTACACACATACAATTGGCAAGCTACTGCGTACACGCTTTACAGCAATATACACATGTTACGGTCGACTCGATACGAAACGGGACCGTTTAGCCGCGTCTTCCCCTCCATTTTCTCGAACTCAAATATATACATGTACATACAATAAACACACACACACACACAAACGCGCGCACGCACGCACGCACGCACGAACGCACGCACGCAGGCACGCACGCACGCACGCACGCAGAAGAATTCGAGGGCGTAAAGTGCTCAAACTATCATCAGCGCTCCAACTGATGTGGATCACATTCGTTTCTATTGTTCCCTAAAAAATGACGATTCCTAACATCGTGTGCTCCAAAAACGTTTTACCTGGGTGGGTAAAAAAATTGCATTTTCTAAAATTATTTTCATTCGATACTATCACCTTTGAGCTATAAATTCCCTGGAAGTTTCATTGAAATATTTCTAAAATTAAATGAGCTACAGCTCCTAACATTCGGCCTGGCGAGCTAGCAGCACCATACTTAAAACTTTAAACGCGTTTTTCTCGAAACACTTTTCAAAGTCGGTGGACATCATAACTCAAGAACCACTTGTTGGATTATTTCCAATTCCAAAGGAGATACAATGCGAAACATTTAGAGGTCGTTGACGATCTCACTTTTTAAAAATTGACCTCCATTTTTTAATAGTTACGTAAAAATGTCGACATTTTTAATAGATTTTGTATGCTCGAGGTTCAATTCGTCTCCACGTCGTTAAAAAAAAGATTGTTAACTTGTATTTATTGTTAACTTGAATAACCCGTTTGGTTTTTAGATTTCAGATGGACCGTTTAAGCTAGAGAGTGTCCACCGTTAAACGTCGCGAAAAAGTATCATCATCTGTCGGCGGCCATGTTTTTGTTGTTTTTCTGTTTTTTTTTCTGTTTTTGGTGTTGTTTTTCTGTTTTTTTGGTGATTTTTTTAAAGGCCTTTAATGTATGTACTATTCTGTTTAAAAGATACGTTTCTTCATCACCAACTATATACTCGAAAAAAAATCGGAATGTGGAATTTTTTTCGGGCCTCTAGGTAGGTGTAGTACCTAAATAGAAATGCAGAAAAATGATAATTGCTTTTTAGTTCTCTCCGAGATGTTTTGTCGTGCATGGACGATTGGTCTGCTTGCTTAATTGCTATGCGTTTCGCAGGCAGAAGGTTGAACACTTCGCACTCAACGCCAATACCCAAGTATACAACTACGAAAGGCACGGTGGTACATTGTACCTTTGGTTGTAAACATGCACGGCCCGATCGTATAATGGTATTTATGGAGCCCATATATTAGCGGAAAGGTACACACGCGGCGCTTGTAGTCCTTAATACCACTGAAGTGTGCGTCGTCCATGGTGACTGTATACTGTATCCTAGGGGAAACGTTGCCTGTGTGCCCCATATTTTCTATAACTTTCACTCCAGTAGCTGGATTCGGATTCGCTTATAAGCTCTTTTGGATTAGCCATTTAAGGACGCTTGTCCTAATTCCCGCATACATATATATATGTGTACCCGTGTGCGAGCGTGTGTGTGTGTGTGTGTGTGTGTGTGTGTGTGTGTGTGTGTGTGTGTGCGTGTCTGCGCGCGCGCGCGTGCGTGTGTGTGTATGTGTACATATGTATACATTAAATGTGAAAATGCGTGTTTGTAAAGTTCATTCAGCCTGTACGAATATTTTTTTACACGTGTGTGTGGGTTTGTATTGCAGGCGTCATCTATTTATTATTATTGTACATAAATGTACATAAATGTAAATAACCGGATTTCATGTATATTTGTTATTTTAAAAAAACTTTGGTTTAGACCACACTTCTGCAAGCTTTCGCAGTAGCGCTGCAGAATTTAGAAATTCGTCACTAACGTCATTGTGTGGTTGTATCGTGCACAAAACATATGTATTCATTACATAAGAGCATTAGTTGTTTATAATTAACGGTATAGCATATTGAAATAAATATTTGAAGCGACAGGGTCTGCATAAGCTTGAAATTTCGAAAATACGATTTTTTCTATTGTATAGTTTTATAGCCTAGGGTCTGGAATCTATGTTTTCCTAAAAACTAACCCCATTATGACGATTTTTATGGAGGGCGAGACGCCCACTGTGCTATTGTGTTATACTAACAAAGAATATTATTTAAAAGACACCAATTTTTATAAAGTTACTTTTTATTGTTTATATCCAGTACGAAAAAGTGATTAAGAAGTTTCTTTCTCAACGTTTGTATTCAACATATAAAGATGTATTGTTTTAGTGAAAATTATAAATGAAACGAAAAAAAACTCATGTATTTTACAATTTTCATCAACAGTAAACATTAAAAAGTAACTTTACAAAAATTAGGGTCTTTTTATTTCATACTTTAGTAATATAAAAACATTAACTTCACGGAAATAGCAACTTTTCTCCCAGAAAATAAATTTGTAAAGCCATGAACTACTAAACTTTTCTATTTCCAAATTATTTCATGACAGATTCTATAGAAAATGAAATGATGTACAAAGAGGGTCCTATGACATTTTGTGATAAGTCTGATAGTTTTACCGGAAAAGTAAAAACATCTTGAAATTTACTATAAAGTTAACTTTGACCTTGAATAACTGTTGAAAGAGTAGATTTATCATAAAACGATAAGAGACCTTTTTTCATAGAGCGTTCAATTCTCTACAAATATATCCTTGGGCATTGTTATACGTTCACCCGTTGGCGAGTAATAAAATTTAAAAGTAGCAAGCAAAGTTTTCTCCATGTTATTAGCCAGGGGGGAATGTTATTAGCCAGGGAAATAAACCGCGATGAGGAACTTCTCAGCATTAATATTGAAGGCTCATATTTTAAAAGGCCTCTTATTTCACCTTACTGCAACTACTGGATAGAGAATTTTAAAAAATGGTCTTTTTTCAATCTCCCTAATATGTATGTGTGTTCATGTATATTAGGGTGGCACAAATTTCAGCTTCTTTTTTTATTCGTTTTTATCACCATTCAATTATCTACTTTAAAGAAAAAATAGTGGTTCCAATAGCTGCGACCGGTTAACAAATATTTAGAAGTCGCTCTAGCCTCGCAAAAATTCAAAGTTTCATTAAAAAATCGATTTTTTTTTCGTTCATCTCTCACCCATGAATTTTACGCTTTATAATTTTTTAATTAAGCTCCCGAAAGCTCTAGCCGCCCAATGAATATTTAGTGGTCGCTCAAGAGCTTCGAAATGTCCAATTATCGCGAATATTTTTTTCTCTTCTCACTCATAAATTTAACACTTTGTAAAATTTACTTAAAATAAACAATTAATGCTTTATTTTCTTTAGAAACGGCCTTTTTTAATTTACCTTCCACTTCTTCCGATAAAACGGGGGACCTCTAATTTCATTTACGGACAAGCTTTAAAGAATTATTTTATGAAAACAAAGATTATAATTCTTGGGTTAGTAGTGTGAGGTAAATTTGAAAAATCGGTTTCTAAAGAAAAAAGATTGATTGTTTTGAAATTTTTTAAGTGTCAAATTTATGAGTGAAAAAAGTAAAAAAAGGGGGAAATTCGAAACTTCGCAGCTTTTGAGCGACCACTAAATATTCATTGACTGGCTAGAGCTTTCACGAGCTTAATTTAAAAATTATAAAGCGTAAAATTCGTAGGTGAGAAGTGAACGGACAAAAAAAATCGATTTTTCAATAAAAATTTGAATTTTTGGGAGGCATGAGCGACCTCTAACTATTTTTTGACCGGTCGCAGCTTTCGCAATTTTTTTTCTTCTTTAAAGTAGATAATTGGATGGTGAGAAAAAGGAAAAAAGTAGAGCTCAAATTTGTGCCACCCTAATGTATATAATCTGAGAATGTGTCTAAAAAAATCATGCAGTGACGTAGGAGACAGCCTCATAGATTATTGCGAAGTTTTTTCTGTTTTCCTTTGTATCCGAGGGTATATACATAATATTCTGTGGTGAATTCGTGAAATAGAAAAGGAGGTTTCGCGTTAGGAAATAACCTGCGTCGACACCTGTCATCTTGACGACAGAAAAATATTGTTTCAATTAATCTCGTCCATCAGAAAAAATAATTACACGATATTCAACACGCGGTTATGTGGACGATTTGTTTTTCGTCTCACAAATGTTACGCCAACTCGGGGCGACGTGTCTGTCGATATACGAGTGATTTTTCATGGATTGTCAGTACTCCTCGGTACTCGTTTCGAGGACCGTCTGTCAAAAAGCGACATTCGCCATTGTTGTTCAGTCGCATCGTAGTGTCAAATTTGAAATTATCTCTCGAGTGTATCGGAGAACTCGGGCGTGATCGACTCGTTAAGCCGGTCACGATATTCGATAAGAAAATGCAAAATATAAAAAACCGTCGATCAATGCATCATTAGCTATGAATTGTTGTAAAGTAACAAGCTTTTTGAATATACTCCTAAAACACTTGCAGAATGCTCCCCCTTTATTACTATTTAATTTTATTCATAGCTGCCCTTAGCAGTCATTTTGCTTTTGAAATTGAACTCTTTTATAGAGAGACAGATTTCATGCGCACAATAAAAGCAGCAATCAAGGTGCAGATTAAAATTTCCACTTTTTTGGCCTCAGAGTTTTTCAGAAAACTAAAAATTTCAAAAAAGACAGACCTGTACCATCGGAACACCTTCATCGATTCTTTTACGACTCATTGTCAATACTGATTATGTTAGGCGGCGTACACAAATTGTTTTTTTGCCTACTTTGCTTGGAGAAAGTGGGAAAGCTACTGTCCAAGTTCTTGCACATTGACTGTTCCCCTTAACCGACGTTTCGTATGGAAAGCTGTCAACTTTCCGCGGTAAAATTGAATTTAAAACGCGCGAGTTTTAAATTCATAACTTGAACATGCAGAAATTTAGCTATTTCTGTCAGTTCGAAAATCGTGAAGCAACGCAAACCTTGACCCCCCCCCCCCCGCGTACGTAGACCATAACGCCTGGCCGGATCCCCCCCCCCCCCCATTGCGTTACGTTATTTGCGTACGCCCCCTTATGGACTCAGATAGACAGTCATGATCATCACGCCGTGCATACAATTGATTAAGCAAATTTTACAGCATATTGACTACATGTCATGATGCAAAGCCGTGAACTCATTTAGTATAGTGAATGTACAAAGCATTTTGATCTCAATATGTCGTTTACAAATGCATCGTACGTTTGGAGCACGTTGAACTCATATCGCTGTGCTCAAGTGTCCACAATTAATATCTGCAAATTTTACGTCATATGGAAGTCATCTAATGACTTGTGTTGATGAAGTCACTGGGTTAGCACTGGTAATAGAAATGCCATGCAAGCAATATGACGGCGATATGCATGTTTCTAAGTGATACATTCGTTGAGCGCAATATGATGGCAATATGTATATATTGTCAGTGATCCATCCCACGAGCACAATATGATGGCGATATGCATGTTTCTCAGTAATACATTCCATGACGGCAATATGCATGTTTTCAGCGATACATTCGATGAGCGCAATATGACGGCGATATGCGTATTTCTCAGTGATACATCCTATGATGGCGATATGCAAATTTCTAAATGATACATTCGATGAGCGCAATATGACGGCGATATGCATACAAATCCAGAATGATACAAATAGGCAAACACAAAGAAAGTTTGCACAAGTGTTAGAATGGTTAGGTAGGTAGCGCGCTTAGCTCTCGAATAAGAAGACGTAGGTTCAAACCGTAGGTAGGTACAAAATTTAACTAAGCAGGATACGTTTTAATCCATTTATCATATAGGCAGGAACATAAATAAAGGATATGCGGATATAAAAATCCTACCAGATTTTTTTAATCAACATTTTTGAATTTTTTTTTTCACGCTATGACACTCATATGAGCTCCATATGAGCTCAGTATAGTTACGTCACGCCATGCCGCTAATATGAGCTCCGTATGAGCACTACAATTTCTTCACGCCGTGACACCCATATTAGCCCCATATGCACTCACTTATTCCCGTGAAAAACAACGCAACCGACCCAACCTCGAGCCAGCGTCACGCCAATCACATTCTACCATTGGCCGATGAACGGCAGCACTACCGGCTTAGTGTTGCGCCACGGTAGGAGTGATCTCTTCGGCCCAACGCTGGCATGTACGGTTGGCCAATAGTATGCTTACCGGAAATCCTAACAGTTGGCCGGGTATTGACCCAACATTGGGCTAAAGAGATCACGATCATTGGCTGACGGTTAGCGTGATCACCGGCCCATAGTAGGACTGAGGTCGGCTTCATATTGTTGGCGCAATATTCGGGCTAGTGTTGGCGCAGTGTAAGGCTGTCAAAACACCCCAATGCTTAGCCAACAATCGATCAGAATCACAAGTTTTTGTGCTCGATGATTGCTCATTGAAAGAATTATGAGATTCACTAACATCGTTATGCACAATCACTTGTTCGTGGAATGTTTCCAAATTTGTTTCACTATCTACTTGTCTTTGTGTCTCGCTGCTTCTGATCCTAACCTGCTGTAAAGAGTCTTCTAATTTTTGTCGTCGTTTTAACACTCGACGTTTCTTAATACTATCATAATAACTCGGCATTTTTTTAATACACCACAAAACTTTAGTATAAATCAATTTTATTTTTAAAGAGTGAATTTCAGATAACAGTAATTATGAGTTTTTATTATCACAGCACGTAGAAAATTGCATGCAGCGATAATAAAAAAATATATAATAATAATATACGTAAAAAAGCATTCTTGTATATATGTATGGACTATACCGTTCAAAGCCAGTGTTGGGCCAGGATTGGCAATTCGTCAGTTTGCCATGCTAAAAATAAGCATTGGCAAAACCACGGTCAAACGATTGGCTCAGACTCAGGGCCTGCGCTCGCACCGACAATTGGCCGACGGTCATTAATTAATACTGGCCCAGCGTTGGCTCTTCGATGGTGTGCCCGCTTCAATTCGAGACTGGCAAACCCATGATCAACCGATTGGCCCATGTTCGGGGCCAACACTGGGACCCGATAGTTGGCTGACAGTTGATAATCGATATTTGGCCCAAGGTGGGTGTTCGTTGGTTTGCCATGCTTCAAATGAGCACTGGCAGAATCATGGCCAAATCATTGGCCCGTATAAAGGACCAACACTGGGTATTAGTGGTTGGTGCTGAATATCGTACCAAGCGTCGGCCGAGTCTTAAGCGCCGGCAAATTTTTCACGGGTTGTTGGATATTCGTGAGCCAAATTTGCTAGTCTGATGAATTCACTGCATGCATATTCGCGTGAGAACAACTTTGCTTCATTTGGATGTATTATTGTGAATCATCATGTGATGCAAGTACGACTTCAACGGGAGCACTCATAAGAGATACACAGCTGTGAGACTTTCTCTGCCCCAGTGATGATGTACATATGATGCCAATATGAGGTACATCCGTCTATTTGGGTCTATACATACATATATAATATATTACTATATCGATAAAGCTTTTCACAGTGGTTAATAGTTATTTCGGGGATACTAGATAATCAAACACACTACCAAAACGGCATGATTAGATAGACGCGTATAGTTGTGTTAACGATATTATGATTGCGGTGTCAATGAACTATAGGGAATTTAACTATGTCCACTTTTACCATGGGCGTATTTTTATAAATACTATGGACATTTTTCTGAGTGCAAGTTTGTACTATTTATATGGTTAAAATTAACACTTGTTGTGTATAAATTGTTACAAGATCTTACGAAAAGTGACTATACAAAGTTATGGTAATCTTATAGCGAAGACGTAAATCATTTGTAGAACGTGTCAATAAAGTAGAGCCAGCGGTAGCGCGCTATGATCGATATAGATATACTGGCGCATTAATTTATCAGTTTTTAAAATTCGACATTTCGAAAACTATTGCGTTGCGCCAAAAATATATTTAAGCAGTGACATATATTATCAAAAGGACGATCTGTGCAAAATTCCACCTATATCGGAGTTAACAGCTATTCGGAATTGCAGCTGGAATTACTTTTATCTGGTATGCCAAATCGACGATCAACATAACGTAAGTACCCGGCAGCATAGTGGCAGCGTGCGTAGTATAGATAGGTAGGTCGTAGGTTCGAATCCATGTTCAGAAATATTTTCTTCGATAGGAATCATTTCAGGAGGTCAGGGAATGAAAAATTATGATAAACAATCATACAGGTAGTACTCTCAATTGAGAATTTTTGAATTTATGAAATATTATATACATTTAGGTGGCATACCATTCAATATGGTAAAAATCACTATTTTTTATAGTGTAAGGAAATATTCTTTTTATAAAAACCTACTATATTATATAGCATTAAACAATCAACGTATGCTTGTAAGATTGTTGGTTGCGGTTAACATATAAGCATAGTTAACATAACTGAGAAAATATCATAAGCACATTTTAGGCAGTAACCATGACTATAAAATATTGTTGTCCCCTCAGGGTAATATAAAATATGGTTGAAGTTACCATACATTTCTCTCAGTGTCTCATTTTAATAGATATAAATTTAAGAAAGATGCCGTGACCATAATATTATCCGTGAAAAATGTCAAACATTTGTAACATTTCTACAAAAATGTAACAAACCGACAAAAATTAAATACCAAACCTGGTCGTCCCTTAGCATATTTATGCAAACAAAGTTCAGAGCTCGGTAACTTTTAATTTACAGAAAGTCGAGCGATTACAGAGCGTTTTGTCAAAATTCAAATTAATAATTTAAAAAAAAAACGAAATTATTGCAACGCTTTTGACGAAAATAATATTTTTATAACGATCATGAGTCATTGTACCAAATCCGTGACAAATTTAAGCTCGATGCTTTCACCAGGGCAAAGCTTCCTCCACGAGAACGCAATTAAAAAAGCCAATAAATTGGCGTTCGCATATTATTTTTCGTAATCTGGCGAAGCGTCAAGGTTCCACCCGAATTGCATGAAGAGTTTTTATTTGTTCGTGAAATTGTTGATCTTTGAATAAATCGAGATGGGAATTGCACGATCGAATGAATTCTCTAGGGGAAATAAGACGGGGCAGAATAAGCGAGAAAGAAAGCTTCCGTTTGATCTCAAGTGGATTTATCGAAGATTTTGAATATATGACCGTTGATTGTCCATTTCGGAGCCCGCAGCATTCGCGCTGACGAGGCATGTAATAAAGCGACAGACACATGGCACATACAAAATCTTCGGTAGAAATTCAAGGGCCCGTGTATTATGTAGGTGCTCTCGTGTACTTAGTGCTCCAAAAGAGCCCGAGCACACAATATAGCAACCATCGCATTTATACGCATATGTGTACCCGTGTGTGTGTGTGCGCGCGCGTATTTATAGCACATGAACGAAGTGCTCACATGCTCGACCCATTGTGCATACGCTACTTTGTGGCTGGGCGGGAACGATGTCCCTGTGCTTCGGTACACACGGGGATTTATCGGGAGATATAAACGCACCGCATAACGTTTGTACACCTTTTTCATCCACAATTCATTCACGTATGCGATGAAAAAATAGTTTCTTATATACGTAGCTGTATATATATATATATATATATATATATTAGGGTGTGCGGAAAAAAATCGATGCTTTTTTTCGGTTGCATCAACCAAAAAATTTTCGGTTGCATCAACCAAAAAAAGGTGAATAAAGTTAAAAAATGAAGAATCCTCGAAAGAGAGTTCGAAAAAAAATTATTTCGAATGGCGCATTGCATTTGAATATTTTCCATAAGAATAACCCAGCAAAATATTGAGATTTCTGAATGTGGTAGTGCAACTCGTCAGAAAAAAATCGCACAAAGATGTCATTAATATATTCTCATGGAGAATCGAATTTGCAACAAAAAAGTTTTTACGAAAAATTAGCTTAGAACAACCGTTCAAGTGAAATCGCTGTCTGAAATTGAATTGATTAAAAAAAAAAATAATTCAAAAGGCTGTAAAAATCGTTTACGAAAAAACTTTTTGGGTTTTTTTTTTTGTAGAGAATGTTCTGCTCTAACATACAATTTGCATGGAATCGTTCTCAAAATACTTCTCTGATACAAAAAAGAATCAAGTACAGCAAGAAATGTAAAAGAAACGACGTCCATCATTGATCGTGTTTCGAAAAGTTTTATTCAATGAATTTGGTTTAATAAGATAAAATTATTTGTTTTTACATTATAATCCTCGATTATTATCGTTCCTTTTTAAGAGTCTGTTTGTTGCAATTAGGGTATTTCTGTCGATGATTTTGCACTACACCCAATAAATATTGTAGCTGCTCTTCGTTTTTTGTTAAAGAACCGTTATATGCTTCTATCAAAGTGACCCCTCGTTCGGCTACGTTATTAACGAATTTTGGATTTAAAAAAATCTGAGCAACTCGAATAAGTGGCATTTTCCGGCCATAATTCAATATTTACTCTCAAAAAATCATGAGGTAAATTGAATTGCTGGAAAAGAAATAAGGATTCTTGAGTAACGAAATCGCTTATGTCTTTTTTCAGCAACACTTCCCAATCATTTTTTTTAAATGACTCACTCGGAAGGATTTTTGGATTTTTCTCGAGATTGCAGAGCTTGTACCATTTTTTCCTTCACACTTATCGGCACAGTATTGTCGAAAAACGATAAAGCAACAATTTGCTCGTTATAGTACCACAAGTGACTAGCTAATTTTTTCGAGGCAGCCTCCCCTACTACAGGATTCACTTCGCAATAACGAATGAAATTTTGTAGCAGTGACAGATCTTGATTTGGGGCCAAAATGGGCGAAAAATGTCGCGGTTTCCCGTTCGTGGCGCTAGTGTGAAGCTTGTAATTTTGCACTACGAGCTACCGCATGCTGCCGCCAGGTGGCAGCGTGTGCTATGGCGCGCACGCCGCTTAAATAATAAAATTTGATTTCAGACAGCGATACCACTTGAACGGTTGTTCTAAGCTAATTGTTCGTAGGAACTTTTTTTGTAGGGAATTCAATTCTCTATCAGAATATCTTATTGACATTCTTGTGAGATTTTTTCCTGAAGAGTTTTACTACGACGTTCAGAAGTGCCAATATTTTCCTGTGTTATTCTTATGGAAAGTATTCAAATGCAATGCGCCGTTCGAAATAATTTTTTTTCGAGCTCTCCTTCGAGGATTTTTCTATTTTTACCTTAATTCACCTTTTTTTGGTGAATGCAACCGAAAAAAAATATCGATTTTTTTCCGCACACCCTAATATATATATATATATATATATATATATATATATATATATATATATATATATATATATATATACATATATATATGTATAAGAATACGAAAAATTCGCAGAAGCAAAATTTATCTGAAACTGAAATTCGTGAGCTACCGGTTCTTCGCGACGTCGCGAGAAGAAAAAAGAAAAATAGTGTCAAAGTAACCTGGATTATGGGGTTCTTTGGCAAGGCATTGAAATGCAACTTGTATCGGAGATTAAAGATTACTTTAACGTCATTTTGGTAACAAAATTCAATGTTTTATGCATTACACATGGAATTAAATGAAAAACAACCATTTTTACAATCAAATTGTCATGTTTATTAAGGAAACATTTTACATAAAAATATCAAGTACCTAGGGTACTATCATAGGGACTTAATCAGTCGTATAATTATCATTGAGATCAACATCAACTTTAGCAACGTTATCATAAACTTGACCAGAAATTTAAACACATTTAAACCGTATTTTGGCGTTCTGTTAACGTAGCCCCAAAAACAGTCAAAGTTACCCTTAATGTCAATTTAACCTCGTTTTACGGTACTGACCACGCTGTCGGTGCACGGATGCGGCAATTGTCCGTATCAAGCAGCGTTGATCCAAGTCGATGGTTGAATGTGATCGTTTGGCTGCGACTTGCTTGCTATATATGTTGCTGAAATTATAAAATCGTGCTGTCTGTCTTTACATTCATTTTTTTCAAGGTAAAATTGATCTCGTAGGGATAGATTACGATGTTAGGGGGATATCTATCATATGCTGAAGTATTGTCCGTCTTTTTGGTTGCGCGGAAGAGGCGTAAAGAGGACAAATTATTCTGCTGAACCTTCAAATACGGTAGGTTTGGGCCCCATGCAGCAAGTCAATTGTCAATATTATTTTTTTATGAGTGTATTGTTTTTCTGAGTTTTTTTTAATCGGAAGACACCGAAAGTCTGCGTTTTTCTTTCATCGGAAGACATTGATAAACAGTGAAGTTTTTATTATTTGAGGGGTAAAACCAGTCGAGGATTTTTAAATTTTCAGAAAAGAAAAGGAAGAGTTCAATATTAAATTGGAAGGCCAAATATATGGTAGTGGTATTGCATATGAAAAGTAAATCGAAAAATTATATTGCTAAATGTTTGTTCAAACTTTAAACGCATTTTTATCGAAACCATGTTTTTCTTTAAACTCGCCGGGAACGTAGCTAAAACCAAACATGCGCCGATTCACTTAATATTTTGAACCCATCTTATTAGGTGCATTCTCCATAACTGCGTACGGAGTTTGCAACTGATTATTACCTTTTTTCATATAAAGTTATTCACGTGATTTTTTGCTTAAAAGTGAAAGTCTTTTTGTGTATATTTTAAAGATTATTTTGGTTGTTTGTTCTAGGTTAAAAACTACATGAAAAATCTTTTCAGCCGAGGAACACTTTGCACGAGAGGTACTCTGCGGTCCCCACTTTAACGCCGCCATTTTGCATTTAAAAATTACATTAAAAAATGTTCTACCCTTAAAACTATGCATAATAAAGTTTTCAATTGGTTTTTTTACTGTTTTTATTGTACTTGTTTTGAAAATTCTTAAAATTAGCCATTTTTCAAGAGATGGCTTGACCCCTTAATCAAAGTGCCGCTGTTGCTGCATAGCCAATCGGTGTAGGTGGTTCTAGCAACAGGAGTTCTTCAGTGAAAAAAAAATTTGAGTGAAAAATAAAAGGAATTTCTTTGAGTGTATTAATCGAACTTCCGTATGACCGAATACTGGTTTTAAATTATGATAATTGCAATAATGGCAAGCTGAAGAACAGAAGAAGGATTTTTTACAAACTTCCATCACCTGTATCAAAATGTATTAACAAATGTATCAAAAATATAACAAATGCATAAAGAATATAATAAATGCATCAAAAATAGAACAAATGTATTAAAAACATAAAAAATGTATTAAATACTGAAAAAACCATCGGGCCATACGTTAGAAAATGTTATAAACTATGCTCTGTCCTAATTTGAAGTTAATCGCCGGACAAATAGATTTTGAGATACGACTCACACCGTTTCATAAAACAGTTTTAAAAAACGCCAAATAAAAAAGG
The DNA here is from genome assembly GCA_944452715.1 of Ophion slaviceki. Classification (NCBI taxonomy): domain Eukaryota; kingdom Metazoa; phylum Arthropoda; class Insecta; order Hymenoptera; family Ichneumonidae; genus Ophion; species Ophion slaviceki. The sequence continues at coordinate 11,857,644 of OX101790.1, forward strand.
TTCTTTCGTAGCGGGGCGGTTCGCCGTCTGGCAGTGGGCGATCCGACCCTCTACAAAAGGTGTCATAATTTCATCAGTTTTTAGAATTTTCAAACTATTATAGCTACGAATTGAAGTTAAGACCCTAGACTGTAAAACAATGCAATTAAAATTTTTTTTTAAATGACAAGCTTATGTAGGACCGTTCATATGACCCTAAAATCCGTTCCCGTCAGATACGCTAACGAAGTCGTTGTCCCATGTACCCAAGGATTATACGTATGTATACCTAAGGACTATATATATATATGCAGAAACTTCAGGGAGATACTGAAAATTGACAGATAGCGCATGATTCCAAATGAATTGGTGAGCACGAGCGACACAGAAATCGGTGTTGCCTCGTGCGTGTGCGTATATACGGCACCGGGTTGACGGGGGTGTGGCGAACCGCCCCTAGAATTGGCGAGATTTTCAGTGCGCGCAGTGTTTTGCACGCGGGAGTGAACCTCTCGGTAACACGCGCCCGCTTCAATCCACGCGGGCGTGTCACGCACGTTGTCTATTGTTGTATTGTCGGCTGCAATCTCGCTAAGCGTTTCACGCAGCGACGACATACGCAGATATAAATACACCCCCGCGTGCCTCTCTCGCACGCCGATGATTCTCGGGCCGACTCCGGCCGAGGCAGCTCCAGTGATAAATAAATGAATATATATAGGATGAGTCGCGAGAAGCAGAACACCTGAATATCACTGCCGGAATTAAGGGGGAGATACCTTTAGGCGAGGAAAAATTTGCTGATTTTCATGATTTATTTTTAAAGAAAATATTTCGTCACTAATTTTGAATCTTAGGGTATGTGTTATAAATACTTTCGGCTGTTACATGGTATTTTTTTTTATTTTTGTTAATTTATAAAACCGGCAAACGCATGGCACGATATTCTAAACGGGTTGCGACCGATGTTGCCAAATGGCGTGACACGTAGGGTCGGTGGATTAATCTGAAAAAAACCAACGAAGATTTTTCTCCTATTAACACATATACGCAGAATATGAACCAAGAGAAAGTGGGAAATATTGAAAATCGATTAAATGGTAGGGGAGGCTGGGGTCAATTGGAACGTTTTTGAGAAAATCGGTTAGTGCGACTTCATTTTATACCTTATCTGTTCGGTAATGGGCAAAAATTATTGCTAGATTATCGGGTTATATGATAGCATTATTTATTTTGCTTCTACTATGCCCTGAACTTAGGTAGAAGTTATTTAAAAACGCTTGGAAAACGTTTCATTTGACCCTGTGTCGGGGTCAATCGAAACGGTGCCTGGGGTTAGTAGAAACAGGTGTTTTCAGCTGATTGAACTGATGTTTCCACTAAGCCCAGGTACTGTTAAAGATGTGTATGAAGTGATAAAGTATGTTTGTTGTGAATAAAATACACTTTTAACTAAAATAATCGGTTTTGTTGCTTTTCATTCCGGTGTTGGTATCACCGAAGGCATTTGAGGTGCTTCAATATTATTTGAGTTATCTAGTTTTAATTTACTAAATATAACCAGTCAGTGAATAGTTTTTGTCACTAGCGAAGTACTCAATGAGACCGATTTATTTAGTCTTCGAGGTTCTTTTTTACTCTCTTAGCCTGTTTTCTGCGGCCTGTCTCCTCAGTCTCTTTCCTTGTCTCTTCTTTTTCTGGGATATCGGTGTATATTGTAGACTTTCTCTTTTCCCTACCCCTTATTTAGCGTTTTAATATTTATATTTTTATATATATTATTTGGCATCTTGATATGCCTTTTTTATAATTTTCGAGATCGCAGCTTCTGCGGTTCGTAGTTTCGAACGGTTTCTTGGCATCTATAAAAAAAAAAACAAGATTTGAAAAACTCGCATGCGTATAAAATGTTTGTTCAGGGTCAATAGAAACACGTTTCAATTGACCCCGAAACGTTTGTTTCAACTGCCCCCATACCGTCGCTCCCAATAATTTATCTAATAACAAAGAACCTTAACGCGGTCCTCTAGTTTCTCGGCTGTTTTTTTACGGCTTTTTCAATAATTTTTTACGGGCAAAGCATCGAAATAATAAATCTCATTGTTTTTGCATAATCTTTATTAATATTTAAATAAGCTTTACAAATTTTTTTAAGTCAAAATATATAATAGAATAAAAGTTATAGTGGCCGACAGGAAGACATCAAGTAAAAGAGGTGCTTGACGGTGACCAAGATTGCGGCTGTTCTGCTTATCTGAAATCAAAAAACCAGACGGCATTTTAATCTTCATATTTAAGACTAGCGATTGAACTAGAGTGAATTCTAAATTACAAAAATTGACCTTTTTATACACTTTCGAAAATTACATTCTATTTTTTACTCATTTTTTCTTATGTTTTTCGCTCGTACAAAAAAAACTGTCGAAGCAATCATGATAATCCTAGTTCAATCGCTGGCTTATAACATATTAAAGATGCTGTATAAATTTGAACAAGATCGGTGCAGTAGTTTCTGAAATATCGTGGTCACCGTTTCGAAAAATGGTGTTTCGAGAAAAACGCGTTTGAAAGTATACCTGCTCCGTATACCTGCTCCGTTCCAGGGCCGTAACTTGTGAACCACTTCGAATATCGAAAAATCCTTTGGCACACATTTTCTACACATGTTGTAGATGTGATTTATGAAAAAAAATCGATTTTATCGACCCGAGAAACTAGAGGACCGCCTTAATGTTGTACATAGGTGCTGATGACAATAAACTTACTAGGATATTCACAGTAATGATGATTGTAAGCAACGCTGAAGACGGAATAATAGTTTTTGAGCAATACGCAAAATAATAGTAATAAAAAAATTTACTTTTTGTGACCTAAGCGACAGGTTCCGATGTGCAAATCAGTTCTTTCCGTTATTCAACTTGTTTCATTTGACCCGTGTTTCTATCGACCCCAGTCTCCCCTTCGCTTTGAAACAAAAAGATTGAATTTTCCGAAAAAATGACTACATTTTGCAATAAAAGAATCCTTTTTTATTTTCCAAAACATTTAGGGTTATGTTTTAGCCAATATGGTTAGAAAGATTTGTACCTAATTTCATAAGAATCGGTAGATTAGTTTTTCAGCTATACGTCACGCCAGTTTTTAAAATGCAGCTAAGAAAACTGTGCTATAACTTCGCCATTTTCAAAGATTTATACAAAAAAAACCATGTAACAACCAACAATAGTAATAAAACATATCCTAAGTCTCGAAGAAGGTCAATAAATTTTTTTTTTTTAAGAAATCATGAAACTCAGCAAATTTTTTTTTGCCCAAAGGTATGAAAAATGGATATATGAGAATTTATGGCCTCCGAGGATTTCATTTTTTTCGGTAGTTTCGAAGTCCTGAGAACCCGTGCAGAATTTGTTGTAGATTTCCAATTGTATTCCCATACTTGTCCTTACTTTCTGATAAGGATCCAATGGGTCATCGCATTGGATCCCTATACAAAAATATCGTGCTAGTACATTGGATTGTAATCGAGGTTCCTCATTGCAGCCCAATGACCGAATCCAATTCAAATCCCGAAGGATTCCCGCATTATCGAACTGAATCCGATATGATTGTTGATGGATCTCATCACATTCTATGCGTTGAATTTTCTAAACAAAATATATAGATATACGAAATGAGTGGTTCTTCAAAAAGTATACATCTTATCTCAAAAAAGGATAAATTGCTTAAAAAAGTATATCTTAAAAATCGATTTGACTCACATCACTCCAAATCCACTGTAAATATCATTTGTTATATATTTTACTTATCACCACACACGTACAAGCTCACGGAGCATGCAGGCTGTGTTTCAACACGCCGAATTTTTTCTCGTGCCTTTTCACATATTTTTTATTAATTGTAGAATCAGTGCAGAATCCAATTGAATCCCAATGAGGACTCCTTATGTGCGGTGTTGCTAACAAACTCCTATAGAGACGTGGGTGGATCTTGGGACTCCCCAACAAATTTGTGCACGGGATCACGAAAGGATATTTTTTTGGGAGATCCAAAAAATTCTGGTTTACACTTTTAAATAAAAAATGTCAAATGTCGTCAATTGGGAAATAGCGCAGAATCCACTTCGATTTCTATGTGGACTTCCCACGTGCGGCGTCCCTATCAAATCCCTATAGGGATGTGGTAGGATCTAGGGGCTGCCCAACAAATTTCTGCATGGGTACTAAATTCATTTTTCAAACTAAGTATATTGTTGTTAATTACCTGCCACATCGGTTCCACACTTCTGTTTACTGTGTGTTGACATTTGTCATTGCGGTAGCACGGATGTTACTGCGGTGCGAGGGGGTGCATATAAAAACACCTGCTACGTGTTAAACCTCAATACTTTCTTGTTGCGAGGATGTTAATATTTTTATGTGCAAATGTATATACTATATGAATATGTACTATACTATATTACTATATAAAATAGTAATGAATATTACTATATAAATATATACTATATGACTAAATAATTTTGTTCCGATATTAGTACATCGGGTCTATCTTCAATCCAGCCCTCCCCATTCTGGGCCCCAGGAGGTTAGCATGGAATTGCATACTTTCTTTCCGAGCATACCGTGACCAACATCTGGAGAAGTGCACCCATGTACCTAAATTTTTCAAGGGAAAAGGTACGCAATTCTATTTGAAAAAGCACGGTGTCCTCGAATCCACCGGAAGAAAATGACATCGAAAGATATCATATTATGATGGCTGCGGCCTTTGAATGTGTTTTAATTCTAGCGTATCCATGTTTCATATCTGTAAGTTTAGTGACAACATCCAGGTGTTCTGACTTTCGTAAATCACCTCATACATATATATTGTAATCCCCCGAAAAAAAACTCCAAGAGAAACTATCCGAGAAAAAATAAGGCGTGCTTCTGGGCCGGGCTTCGAACCTGGGACCTGTCTGCCGGTGGATTGCTTCGACCACTGAGCTACGGCAGCCCGCTTACCTCACCTTTCTCGGAGAGTCTCGATATTCGTAACTCAAGATGCGGAGATCATCTGAGGGACGGAAAGGTGAAGGGGTACTACAGGCCGTCCTGGCCTGGGGGAAAGGGAGGGTGGCTAGTTCAATGAGACTCTTATCTCAGGGAGGGGATTCTTTTTCACAGCAATCAAGGATAACTCTGGTTCCGTATATTCTTGATTCGGCCGTGGGCCGCTGTTGGGCGCTATTTGTAATCCCCCGAAAAAAACTACAAGAGAACTATCCGGGGAAAAATGCGGTGCGCTTCTGGGCCAAGTTTCGAATCCGGGACCTTTCGATTGCCGGTCGACTGCTCCGACCACTGAGCTACGCCAGACCGCTTACCTCACCTTTCTCGGATAGTCTCGATATTCGTGACGCAACGATACAGTATATGTGCCAAAGGGATACCTCACAACCATTATATTTATACAATGTTGGGCAACAGCTAATCTTGCCCTTTGGAGGATGGTCCTCAAATGTTTTTAATAACGTACGTTTTATTTCAGTTCAGGACAATTAGAACTCTTGGTTTTCTCCAAACGTCATTGTAAAGACATTAGGGTTTGTATAATGGTGAGTATGGGAAATATTTGTTAAAAGGACGATCCTCGAAGTTGAAAGTCTGCAAATCCACCTTTCCACACCGTTAACTTGATGCTAGTCCAAAAACATCGCATCGATTGTTCCCCACATATATACCATATATATATACCATAACCTTAAATATAGCGTGTTCTATTATGATTGCGGTTTCTCGCGATTTATCCGAGCTTTTAGTACAATGTGTAGTTTTCACATCCTCTCGCGCGTTTCTCATATCAGGGCCTAAAACAATGCTCAAACTCCTGTTTCGGTGCACCGTATTACACATACATTCTGCGTGCATCTATATAAATAAAACGGCGTTTGGGTCTGTATGTGTGCGCGCAGCCCAAAGTACACAGCGATGCAGGGACAATTCGTCTTTCTTTTTCTTTTGCGCGAGGGATTGAAGCACTTCTTCCCTTACTCACCGCCACCACCGCCCCATCGCTTAAAAAAACCATGCAAAAATATAATGCGCGGGCGACGGCGAAGCATCATCATCGCTCGGCCGAACAAAACGAGCACTTGCGAGGGTCTGTATCGGATCAACGCGGGGGAAACGATGAATCGCATTTTTCGCTCGTCATTCAACATCGAAGTTGATTACTTTCCAACTGCGGACTAGGGGGGTAAGCTAAGTGCGGTAAGTGGTTTGCAAATATAGCTGAGATTGATGAAAGTTGTTTTGCGAACCACCATACATGATACACGCAGCCACAAGTTTCTGAAGGATGGCATTTGTCAAATACTGGAAAGAATGGTCGTACGGGATGATAATTTATTAGGCGCAAATACGCGAACGACTTTGATCACCTGTTGAAAAAATATGGATTTGCGTACATGCTAAAGAGTAAGCAGCCAGTGATTGAGACGGAATAAGAGGAAAAACGTTCTGAATGGCTGTAAACCATGCGCTGAGAGGGAGTCGGTGGCTCTTTGGCATTAGAAGCTAGAAGTTAGAAGTTGGAATATAAGGTACCTGTCGGTAATAAGGCCTGTATTAGCCAATAAAGCCTATCCAACGAAAATCGTATTTCGAATCAGCGCTTTTGCTCAAGGTTACACACGCAGGCGCATAACGCACGAAGATATCGCCACAAGGTCGCACATGCGCGATAACCCGCTCCCCGCCACCAGTGTTGCATCATGTATTGTGAAGGGACCGCCGCGCGGCGCGAATAATAAAAATCGTTCCGGAACAATCGTAAGTATTTCTTGGAATATTACACTCACCTACATAAATGTTGGACGTTGCCATTTCTGTTTATATTTTATAATCATTGATACAAAAGTTCGATTATCATTCAAAACCCCTCGATTAATTTGAACATTTTTCATTCTATCGCAAATATCGCTTGGGTAGGCCTTACTACCCGCAGGTAAGGTACTTACATATGATCAGCTCTAATGTAATTATAATCCAAGGCCAATCAATAATATTATGAGTACCAACATTATAGGAAGAGATAAGGATGAACAGTGGTTATGCTAACGATTCTATATGAAACGAGTGCTCTCGCGTTTCGAGATTCCTCATCATCTAATCTTGGAGATTTACTTTACAGCCTTCTTAAGGAGGTTGGAGCGGTCCAGTTGAGTCAAATCACGGTTTGTGATTTTCTTTCTCAATTAACCTCAAATAATGCAGGCGAGGTATAAATTGATTTTGTAGATGCTAATTGTTCATAAAATATATAATTAAAGAGCAAAATTATGCATTTTTAGATTTTTATTACGTGAATAAAAAAACGTTTGGGCTACTACCAACGTGAAAAAGTATAACATTATCAATTATTATTATGAACAATTGTGTCAGTAGATGTTTTATGCAACTCAGAATGAAATTTGGAGTAATTTATAATGATAGCTATTTATATTTATGTCACAAGATTATTTATTATTACAATTAATTAATATTGATTCTTGCCGAAATACGGCAACTTCGCGGGTATTTAGGTTCCCCAGTAGAAACCTTGTTCCGGCCGCAAGAAGGCCCGATAAAAACGCAAACTCGGCCAGACTATGTATTAATTGTGTTTAGAATGCCGACCTCGTCATTCCAATACTCTTATCAGAAACATTTCTTGAAAATGCTGGCTATCAGCACATCAGGCGTTTCAAGACGGCCTTTGAAATTACCTTTATATAAGTATGTTTACATTTATCTAAACGTAATTCTGATGACATTGGCATACTGTGGAATATGGGGACAATAGGCAACGAGAACGTTCCTGGAAGGTGAATGTCGTAAAAATCACCTTTTTCCATATACCCCATGTATATAGTGTATCAACATATATACGTGTTTCTAGATGCGTATATGGGGTCGTATACAGGGGTAGCGTAGATCGACTGTGCAAATTCCGTGTCGCCTCATCGTACACGTCAGTCACAGACTCCACTAAATACCGATCGACGCCCGTCCTCGCGCGGTCACGGTCTTTACTCCGACCATACACCCGCACCCCCTTCGATATATATATATATATATATATATATATATATAGATGCTGTCTCGCTCCCGACGTCATTGAAGAGCAATATGCTGCTCTCTCGATCCCTCATCTTCATTCGCGGGATCGACGAGCTTGCCCCCTATTGAATTAAATTGCACCCCAATTTTAGGGATTACGTTTTCATGCCCTCCTTCGCTTTTCCCACCCGCGAGACTCGTCTTTCTCGGAGCTGTACTTTTGCTCCTCCAGTGCGTATTTTATGATCAGACACCAAGGTAAATAAACATCGAAAAAATTAATCATCGAAAGATTACAAGGTTTTGCCTCTGCGCTGGATTCGATGATCCTTCAAGATTTGTTTAAGGCGTTACCCCCACTTGTAGCGCAAAAAAGGCCTTTTTCATGAATTTTTTTAAAGAAAACTACAAAACTTTTTTAATCGATCAATATACCATCTTAAAGAACACATCTTGAAGAACTTTCAGTAATGTTTTTATTGAAAAATATTACATTGTTTAGTGGCAAATGGCCATCAATGAAATAATGTTTTTATATACACGGTTTGCGGTGACCAACATTGCGGCGAAGTGGATCATCTGAAGAAAAAAATGCGGATCGATTTAGTCAAATATAAGTATAAACTAGTCTTTAATCGAAGGATTTTAAAAAATATTCATTTTTCACAAAATGGCGGACAGTCAAAGTTAATGGTTCGATTTTAACGAAAAAACGGCCGTTTTTTGGCTATAAAACGGCCATTTTTTTTTCGAAAGAAAAAAATCGAACGATTAAAGACTACATTTTTATGTATTAAATAAGCCTGCAAAATTTCAAGAAGATCGGTTCATTAGTGTTCGAGTAATCTTGGTCACCGACTTCAGAAATGCCATTTTGAGAAATACGCGATTAAAGTTTCAATTTCAGTTTACACGAAGAAATTTTTTTTTTGTAAACTTACATAGAGTCATCTATTCCGGGCCCATACAGAAGTATGGGCCCGGATACTTATACTTCAAAAAAATGCAATAAAAAAAATCGATTTTTTCAAAATCGCAAGTGGGGGTAACCCCTTAACCGTGTGCGCGGCTCAAATCGATCGCAAGATTATGCGAACGAGATTGACGGTTGAATCGTGTTGTCCTGTACGAGGCTTTTTTGCCGGAGCACCGTATACATTTTGAACTGACTCGAGTGTGTCGATCTTTTTTTTCTGATTTCAACAATGAGGGGAAAAAACCGGAAGTCTGTAACGAGGCCTTGCTACAAGAGCGTAAGAGGCACTTACGAATGTTCATTCATTCACGGCTCCGAGTATTCCTAGTTTTTTTCTTTCATCGAATCTTATTCATATATATATATATAATATATTACAAGGCGATTCACATAAAGCACCTTAGCGCTTCTAGCCGTTGTAGCGCAAACGAACCGCACTAAACGGATAATAGAAATCTATTAGATTATTATGGGAATTAGTGAAATGAACCGTGGCCCAATTTATTGGTACTAATCTTCCGCTTTCTCTCTCTCTCTCTTTTCCTCTGTCCATTTTACCGTGCACTTCGGGAGTTCCAAATTTTTCGCTGCATTGTCGATTTGTATATATATATATAGACTCTTTACGAAAACGGCACTCTCAGCGCGATTTCCTACTCTGTTTTTCTCCCGTTTCCTTCACCCCTCTCTCTCTCTCTTCGGTCTTTCTCTCTCCTTCACTCAAAACTTCTGCTTACCAGTACCATTAAAGTTTCAAAGTATGAATGTACATGTATACCGTTAACTAGCAGGTATCTGTGAAGCAATACTATTGGCGGCACGTTTGGTTGTTGTCGTCTATCGCGAGGTTATTGTTGCTCCACGGCACGTAAGTGAGCGCGGTTCCTTTAATCCCGGCGAGAGAAAGACGCTCGAGAGAGAGGGAGAGAGAGAGAGAGAGAGAGAGAGAGAGAGACCCAAACAAACTCTGCGGGATATCCTAGGGAGAGAGTGCGAGAGCGGCATCTCTTTTGCGTTATTCCCCCTCTAGATGAGACGAACAGGACGGGAAGTTTTCGGGGGCGCGAGAACCTCCGAGATCTCCTAGCTTACTGCCTCTAATGCTCTCGCGCTCGATTCTTCATTTCTTCTTCTCCTTTTTTTCGTTCCTGTGCCTCTTCTCTATGGGCGATACCTTAATACGTTTCTCAAGGAGAAAAACTCGAAACTCTCACTTTAATTGATGGTAAGACCTGCCGCTTCGGCTGCTTTTCACTCTGTATACACGATCTGTACGAGAGGATTACTCAATCCTTTCTCATTCCTCTTTTGGTGACTGAGTATACAAATACGCATATACAGATTGGGGGCGCGCCATTTATGGTACAAGGGAGTACTGTAATGTATATATTTTGGTAGGCGAAAGGAAATTTGTAATGCCAATCCCTTTTCACGATACTCGCGTCAGGTGAGCATCGTTGAGGGGGCAGATACCTCTAGGCGAGGAAAAAATTGCAGGATTTCATGATTTTTCTTTGAAGGATAGATTTCTTCACCATTTTTTAGACTTACAAGGAAAATTACTCTAGTGAAACGGGATGAAAAAATTGATATTTTTTGCATTTTTTAACTCTATACCATCATAGAATTGATATCCAATTGCTGGTAAAGTCGATTTTCACTTTGTCTACTCAGTACAGCCTTTTAAAACAGAAGCGCTCGGCTCCACTACGGCTACCCGGACGTTTTTCTCGAAACGACTTTTTTCACCTGGAGTTGGCGATTTCGGAGAAACGGCTTAACCAATCGGGCTAAAATTTGTACTGCATATTCAGCATATGTATGGCTATCGCTCGAACTAGAATTATGACGAAAAAACGAGTTTTTCGAACACCTTTGCAAAAAATGCCGCCATTTTGTTATTTTGAAACGTAAAATAATAATTCTAGTTCGGGCGATATATCGAGACTCATACGGATTAAGAATCTTTTTGAATTTTTCGTTTGAGATTACCTGGAGAGCGCCGTTCACCAACACCAGTAACATACTTTTTCATGGCTCAATACAATCATACATTGTTAAGTAAATATACATTCATATGCAAAACAAAATTGGGTTCCGTTCTAGAAGAGTGGACCTTTAAACGAAAAAAAAGTTTGTACCGATACATTCAACAGTTTTAATACCATTTTTTTTAATAGGCTATTTTTTGAGCCGTCACACCGGAATAGCCCCTTAAGTATCCGCTCTCGATTTGGTTGAAACTCATATATGCGATGAAGCATTTAAAACTATTAGACACGTACTTTTTTATCGGCGGAAAAACGGTTTTAAGGGGAGAAACGATCGCCCAAAGACAGGCCTGTCATCCCTTAATTTAGAAAATTTTCACTACTTCTATAATGGATTTTTCATCGTTTTACATTAAGTGGAGTAACAATAAGTGGATACATTAAGTACATTAAGTAACAATAAGTGGAGTCGAAGCGGTCATTACCGATTCTGCTACCCATGCCCACTCATCTTGTTCCACTTTGTGAGTCGTGGTGCGCAAAGATGTTTCTCGTGCCTTTTCTCTTTATCTTTTTGACCGAGAAACCGCGCGCCAAGATCTCTCCCATTCATGCTTTTGCCACTGCACCAAACTGCATGAATCATATACCTCGAACTCTGCCGACGCACCTCACGAACTTTCTTTTCCTCCCGTAGGATGTTTTCGTTCGAATACGAAATCCACAATGGATTCCATTCGCGCATCCGACAATGCCCCGCCAAAACATTACAATATCATTACCGGATCATAACGCTCTCTATCGATTTATTCACGTGTAACCGAACATCCTCGAGTATTAAACCAAGAGAGCATGGAGAAAGGAAAATGCGAACTTGGAAGAAGAAAATCATGAAGACACGTTACATTCGCGTTCAGGTCCGTTCGACATCGCATTACCATTAAAAATGTAGTGTTTGCAGCATGGGACATAACAGAAAGGGACATTGAAAATAATTATGTATGAAATATGTAATTATTATATAAATACTATATAAATATGTAATATAATAAAAATGTAATAATTACGTATTGAAATATTTATTATAGGTTATTCGATACATATAGGGCAGTCGTGCTCAAGATGACATTGTCCGATAAGACGACACACCCTCAATATCTGTTCAAATATTCGCGCTATGCGAGTAACGATGACGTTCTATGGTCGGCCAATAAGTGTTGCCAGTGGCGAAATCTAGTAAAGCCCTCAGTGAACGCGACTTTTTACGTAGTGAATATTTTCGTGATTTGGAAATGTAAAAAAAACTGACCACGTTATTATCTAGTGCTAAAAATACCCGTCGGGTATTTTTTCGAGTTCAACTAATTTATTCGTAATCTAGGGCGATTCATTGTATTGGGTGTACAACTTAATTCGGTCCGTTTTGTTGCTTAAAATACTTTCCCCCATCTTTCTGGTAATTTATTAATTCCGTCGCGGAAGAAGCGTTCATCTTTTGAAGCCAAGAATGAATCGAGCCAATTTTTGATACCGTGTTGTGACGTGAAGCGTATTCCTGTCAAAGCATTCTGCATCGATCGAAACAAATGGTAGTCGGAAGGGGCAAGGTCTGGGCTATAAGGCGGGTGAGCCAGAATTTCCCACCCGCTATTTTTCAAACAGTTTTTAACCACAATAGCAACGTGAGGCCGAGCGTTGTCATGCTGAAAGATTATGGACTCGTGTCTGGTCGCATATTCTGGACGTTTTTCGGCTATAGCTCGTTTTAAACGGATCAATTGCCGCCTGTAGAAGTCTCCCGTGATGGTTCCAGAAGAATTCGGTGGGCTTCAGCTGCACTTTTCTTCCAACTGAAACAGAAAATCAACACTCGCAAATGGTGCTTATTTGAGACGAAATTCAACATTTTCACCGCAGTAAAAATTGGACTTGATGCGCAAAACTCAAAGGTCTGTAAACGATATTTGGTTACGAGATGTTGATACTGCACGATACAGCAAAAATCAGCGGTTGCCGTCAACCATTTATAGCACCTATAGCCATCTTTTGAAAACGGACCGAACTAAGTTGTACACCTAATACTTCACAAATACTGCACAACGGATATTTTAACATCAAAGTTTGTGTCGCAACAAATAAACTAAATCTGCATTCACTTGTTGGTAAGTTGACATACCAGATGTCGGTGTAAGTTGACACACTATGTCATCTTACCCTCCTGCGTATAAAACCGGATATAAAATCAGATTTGTTGGCTCATCGTTATAAGATGCCCGGCTATTATCAACGAACCTCAACACGCGAGAGCTGGTCACAAGAACACATGACCAAGACCATTGAAGCTGTAAAGAATAATAAAATGGGTTGGCTTTTGGCATTCAAACATTCTAACGTGCCGCAGGCAACGATACATCGTTACTATATTAATGTTCCACTAAATATTGGTTGCTTCAAACTAACCTTTAACCCAGAAATTAAAGTATTTGAGCAAAATTCGGTCGACAGGAGGTAAAATGACATATGTATGTCATCTAAGACTGCAGTATGTGTACGTCTTACACACGTGAACGTACATGTGGTTTTTCATTTTTCTTTTTTTTATTTAAGGAACCAATGTCCTGAAACTGATTCTATTTCATAAAAATAATAAACGTCTATGAATATACGCTTGGCTTTGAATTCATACGATGTAATATTAAGCGCAACTCCTCTGTATGCGTATTCTCATCCATCCATCCATCCGTCCGTCCGTCCTCTCTCTCTCTCTCTCTCTCTCTCTCTCTCTCTCTCTCTCTTTCTCTCCCTCTCTCTCTCTCTTTACATGTCATTTACATTACATGACAATTATAAACGGCTGATGTACACTACTTGTCATTCCGCATTTTTCAACCGATCACAGGTATTTAGCATGTTGCAGCTCCCCCCCACCCTACTGCAACACAGTGGACGCGGAGTGGGGGTAGCGTTAGTTTCGTGACATCCAGCTAACTCAGTCTCCTATACCCAGCCAACCTCAACAATAACATACATTTTTAAAAGCATTTTCAATACTAAATTCATTTCTAATGCTTTCAAACGTTTCATAACTGTTGTGTGATCTACTTTAGATGATTCTGTGAATTCAGCTAGCGTCTGACATGAGTCTCCATGAAGAAATGCCTCCAATTCAAGACATGAAAATCATTATTTTTGAAGTGTCTAAAACAATCTCTGCATGTTGTTTCCGACAAAGCATGGTTGCCGTAGATCTAAACAAGAATTCTGTGCGCACCCAGTTCCAGTAACGCCATCTGTTGGAAAATAGCGAGAGCTTATTCAACGTCCTAATAATAACCAATCCTGATAACTAAGCTAATAATTAAGATGGCCGAATCGACGCATCTTAATTATCATCACGCTGCAAACATACAGTTCCGCATTCCCATTTGTCCGATTTTTTCCCACCTATCAATCAAAGATAAGTGACGTAATTTGGCCCGGGTGTTTAACAATGAGAGCTCTTCATTTTTTACACACACACATACATGCGTGTCGTCTCAGAAAATTCGTGGCGTTAAAAGTCACAACATTTCTTCTAGTGTGTGTCATGCGTTGCGACTCGTTTCGTGTCGTGGAAAAATCAGTCCGACAAGCCCAAAAATATTTTCTGTGGTTTGGTCTCCCGCCAAGCCTTTCGTGAAACCGTAGGCAACCATATCTCTCGTAGGGATGTATACGGGTTTTACTCCCCACTCTTCAATGCGTCGTGGACGAAATGATGCCTTATGTCTATATGTTTCGTACGATTGTGAAATATTGGGTTCTCCGCAAGCTTAATCGCGCCCTGATTGTCACAATGCACTATGATATCCGCGGACCCCTCGAAACCCAATTCCGAAAGAAAACGCCGCAAGTGTATTGCCTCTTTCGTGGCTTCGCTCATATATTCCGCTTTGACGGATGAGAGCGCAACGGTCTTGTGTTTCTTTAATCCCCAAGAGACCGCGGCGCTAGTAAGACGAAAACAGTATCCCGTGAATGACTTTCTGTCATCGAGATACCCACCCCAGTCGGCGTCGGCATAACCATCCATCGGTTCATCATTCGCTTTATATACAAGACCGAGACCATGCAGCTGTACCTTTCAGGTATCGCAGGATACGCTTCGCGTCTATCCTATGTGTCTTGCCGTGACAATCGCAGAACTGACACAACACGCTTACCGCGTGAGCTATATCAGGTCTCGTAGCTACCGCGAGGTACATCAGCGAACCCATAAGTTCTCTGAACGGGACCTTTCCGTCACCCTCGCGCGAGTCTTCCGGTTCTTTTTGCAATTTAACACCTAACTCGATCGGGGTTAACACCGGGTTACAATCCTTCATACCGGAACGATCCAAGAGGCCTTCGATGTACCCGCGCTGATGCAGTTGAATCGTACGATCTGAATGACGAAATTAGATCCCCAAGCAACATTTTACACTGCCCAAATCCTTAATGGGGATTGCGTTTTTCAAATGACTTTTGAACTCGTTTATTTCCTCGAGGATTCGCGAAGCTATCAGGAAATCATCCACGTAGACGAGAACCAATAGAATGTCTTCCCTTCGCCCTCGATAGTAAACGCACGGGTCAGCGCTGCTTGGGACCAATCCGCATTTTCTTGTCTCGTCGTCCAGTCGGCGATGCCAACTGCGTCCAGCTTGCTTCAGACCGTACAGGGCCTTTCCTATCAAACAAACTTTATCGCCCTGCCGCATGCTGCGTCGCATTCCGAGCGCTTTGGCCCTGAGCTTGTCGTCGTCCGTTTTCGATTCGATTAGAATGTCAAGCGGCTTCTCGATGTGACAAGGAATCTCCATAAAAAATTCTTCATCGAGCTTAGCGTTTAAATATGCGGACGTCACGTCATCTTGGTGAATCTGCATATCGTATTGCGCGGCTAGGGCGGCTATGACCCTCACTGATTCCTGACGGGCTACAGGCGCGAAGATTTCGTGGAAATCGAGCCCGTGACGCTGCGCAACTCCACGCGCCACCAGCCTCGCCTTACGTCGGTGGAGCTCGCCGTTCGGTCTATACTTGTTTCGCAATACCATACGACATCCGATAACCTTCGCGTTCGTAGGGCGATCGACTATTTTCCAAGCATCGTTTTTTAATATCGACCCTAACTCGACGGCCATAGCTTCGTACCATTCGTTCGCGTCCGCGCCATCGGCAGCTCGCTCCAAAGGAACTTCACCCATAAAAGCCTGTTTGGCCGCGATATTTCCGGCCTCTACCATATTATATTCTTTTCGGGGCCGTCCCCTTGAGCCGGTTCGTATCTTCCTAGGCCTACCGCGACCTCTACGTACTTGTGCGATCTCACGATCCCCGCGATCGGGGTCCCCACTACTGTCGGACCCGACGCTGTCCGGCTCGTTCTCGCCGGCGTTCTCCTCGCGTCCGTTCTCCGAACGACAATGGTTTCCGGGGAATAGGTCGATTTCGATGGAATCGTACTCGCCGTTATGTTCGTCAGAATTTGTGTCGTCGTCTGCGATGCTTTCGAGACGGGCGCCTTTCAAAATTGAGCTATCATGGGAATTATCGGATCCCGCGCTAAAATTGCTCAGGATATTTACATCGCGCGCAATTTCGATACACTTTTGTTTCTAATTCCCAAATTCGGTATCCCTTTGAACTTTCGGAATACCCAACGAAAATCCCCCTCCGCATGTAGGTTTCGCCAATCGAAACGTAACAGCCAATACTTGGACCAATGTTGGCGGGCAATAATCAATTGTACGCTGATGCCCGGCTGAGTATTGATTAGCCAACATTGGTTTGCCGATACGAGGCCAATTTCCGGCCAAATATAGACTCGCTAATCATTGGCTTGTCGATACGAGGCCGATGTTTGGCGAAGTATAGACTCGCCAATCATTGGTTTGCCGATACGCGGCCAATGTCCGGCCAAACATAGACTCGCTAATCATTGGCTTGTCGATACGAGGCCGATGTTTGGCGAAGTATAGACTGGCCAATCATTGGTTTGCTGATACGAGGCCAATGTCCGGCCAAATATAGGCTCTCTAATCATTGGCTTATCGATACGAGGTCGATGTTTGGCGAAGTATAGATTCGCCAATCATGTTTTGCCGATACGAGCCCAATGTTCGGCAAAATATAGACTCGCTAAAGATCTGCTTGTCGATACGAGGCCGATGTTTGGTGAAGTATAGACTCGCCAACGCTGGTTCGTCGATACCAGACCAATGTTCAGCCGAGTAACGCATGATCGAACCGCAATTCGTATATTGACCATTCATTGTATCACGTCGAAGTCATTGAGAGGCGAGATAAATACTTTTTACGAGTCCATTGGACATTACTCTTAACAAATATACTACCAAATCAATGCACTCATTGTAGGCCGATTCTCGAACGAGCTCATACGCGATACTTTGCCGATTTTTATCAACCATCCTACACTGACGGAAAAATTCTATTAATATTAACTAACCGCGTCTATTTATTTATTTTTTATTTGAATTAACTAGATTTTTCGTGAAATCAAATTTTTCCTATTGCATTCCATTATTGGAATTATTCATTTTAAATGTATTTATTTATTCAAATTAAACTTGAACTAATGAACTAATGGTCTGTCTTTATTGCAACACACATATCAAAGGGTTGTGGGGGTAGAGAGAAATTATATATATATATATATATATATAGGTTATGTTTGAAAATTCGATAACATGTCGTTCGATAAAACTCTCTAATGATCACAATGATATTAACTAATTGATATAGTTTATGTGATACAAATAATGATGAGAATCCATTTGGTCTCTTATGCCATATCTGCGATTCAGATGTTACAAGCACTCGGTAGCATAGGGGCAGCGTGTGTAGCTATGAGTAGGTAGGTTCAAGGTTCGAGTCCCATATAGGTGAAATATTTTCTTCGAATTAATCGTTTCAAAAGACCAGGTAATGACGAATTACAATACAATTTTATTTTTTTGGCAGTGCACGATTAATTTTGGTGATCTATATCGGGTCACAATTATCCGCCAAGACTCGGTTGATAATCGAGCCAAGCTAAAGTGCCAATGATGGCAATCTTGACGGGGACTTATTGTTGGCCGATTCTCGAATGAACCCCTACGCGATGCTCGACCGATTCTCATAAGTCATTCTAGGGCCAATATTGATTGCGAATATCGGGCCGCTCTTATCAGCCGAAGCCCGGTCGATGATCGGGCCAAGCTCGAGTGCCAATGTTTGTAAGCTCGGCGTCGAGCATGGGCCAATCGTTGGCCACTACCGATCACCCTACATGGGTCTTCGAACGCGGATCGAAGTTTCCCTTGTTCAGATCGTTATTCAGGTAATACACGTTGCATCCGAAATCCCTAAAGTATTTTACGTTCGGCCGCTTCCGAAATAGCTTTTCGAAAGGAGTTATGACCCCTCTATGACCCGCGATTGGCACCGGTTACGAATGTGATTCGCCGTCAACGCGGCCTCCGGCCAAAATGACGGGCACAGGCTCGATTGCGCCGGCAAGCATCTCGTTGTGTCGAGTATCGTTCGGTTTTTCCTTTCCGCGAGCCCGTTTTGCTGCGGATTGTACGCGACCGATAACCTGCGTTTAATCCCGTGACCGCGCAAGAACTTATCAAATGCCGAATTAAGGCAGTAGTCTGGTCTAGAAATTTGGCAAAATTGATTTTTTTTCTTCATTTTATTATTCCTTAGGCCTTTCTTAATACGCTCGTGAAAACCGTTTATTGAGATTTCAAAAATTAGCAGAGTAATAGAAATGATAAGCAAGCCACGCGCAAACCTCATCTAACAGTATTAAAACTTTGAACGCGTTTATCTCAGAACTATGTTTTTCAAATCGGCGCCCACGATATCTCGATAACTAATTTACCGATCGAGCTCAAATTTTGCACATACCTTCGGTAGCCTCTTTCTGAGGACTGGTAGCAGAATTGAGTCGAATAATAATTTTGCCCACACTTTCTAACTCGTCGAATACCCGAAAATGTATGAAATATCGTTAATCAAAGTTTAACAGGCCGCCATTCTGCAACAAAATTTTTTGAAGTAATAATTCTGCTACCAGTGCTCAGAATACTCATACAGATTGAGTATATATATATATATATATATATATATATATATATATATTCAGATGCATACAAAATCACCCAGAGTGGGCGCCGATTGAGGCGGTTTTCGGCCGACCATGTTGTAAAAAATACAAAACTACATGAAAATATTTAAAATATATTTTTTTTAAATGTAGATACATTCCCAAAGGAACAATAAATACATATGTAAAATTTCATCAAGACAACTTCAACAGTTTAAAAGTTATTCCAACCCAAAAATGACGTAAAAAATCTCGCTCTAGATCAGACTATTGCCTTAAGGCAGTCCTCTAGTTTCTCGGGTCGAAAAAATCGATTTTTTTTTCATAAATCACATCTGCAACATGTGTAGAAAATGTGTGCCAAAGGATTTTTCGATTTTCGAAGTGGTTCACAAGTTACGGCCCTGGAACGGAGCAGGTATACGGAGCGCGCGCCGAGCTGCTCCGAAAGCCGAGCGAAACAAACACAATAAACCGCCTCTTTCTGAAGCAGTTCAAAAAGTTATAAAGCCAATTTATGAGGATTTATCCAAAGAAGAATTGTTAAGCAGATGCCTGGGAGCGGAAACTCAAAATAATAACGAGTCGCTCAATTCGTTAATCTGGACTTTTGCTCCGAAGCACCTCCATTCTGGGCCAAAAGTGGTTGAAATCGCCACGTTTCTCGCTGTCATAATCTTCAACGAAGGATTCAAATCTATCCTGAAGACCTTGGAAACCATGGGAGTGAAAATCGGCCCACAAACTAAAGGATATGTTCAAAAGCGTGATAGCTCTCGGATCGACCGTTCAGAAAGGCGCACGAGTGATGTTGTAAAACAGGCCCGAATCGCGAAAAGGGAAGACGGAGCAGCTCTGCGTGGCTTCCAAGAAGAAGAGGAAGGCCTATTATCTGGTCCAGGCATAGCAGATTGACGGTGAGATGTAATTTTTAGTATAAATCACATGCGCGAACTTTCAAACGAGTTTTTCTCGAAACACCATTTTTCGAAACGGTGACCACGATATTTCAGAAACTATTGCACCGATCTTGTTCAAATTTATACAGCATCTTTAATATGTTATAAGCCAGCGATTGAACTAGGATTATCATGATTGCTTCGATAGTTTTTTTGTACGAGCGAAAAACTTAAGAAAAAATTAGTAAAAAATAGAATATAATTTTCAAAAGTGTATAAAAAAGTCAATTTTTGTAATTTAGAATTCACTCTAGTTCAATCGCTAGTCTTAAATATGAAGATTAAAATGCTGTTTAGTTTTTTTATTTCAGATAAGCAGAACAGCCGCAATCTTAGTCACCGTCAAGCACCTCTTTTACTTGATGTCTTCCTGTCGGCCACTATAACTTTTATTCTATTATATATTTTGACTTAAAAAAATTTGTAAAGCTTATTTAAATGTTAATAAAGATTATGCAAAAACAATGAAATTGATTATTTCGATGCTTTGCCCGTAAAAAATTATTGAAAATGCCGTAAAAAAACAGCCGAGAAACTAGAGGTACGCGTTAACGTACTTTTTCTCGTTATCCGATAAAAAACTCTTGATTTTTCGACCGGTTAGATTTTCCACGTATGCTTTAAAATCTTTAAACGCTTCGAATACTTGACCTTTTGATTTTACAAAACGGATCTCGCACCATCTCGAATACTCGTCGATAAACGTGACAAAATATCTGTTACCTGCATGTGATTTCGCTCGCATGGGTCCGCAGACATAGCTGTGGATTACCTCTAGGATTTCCGTCGGTCGCGCAAGCCTTTCCGTGAAGGGGGCTTTCGTCATTTTATTTTCCACGCAAATTTCGTAACACAACGATTTCTTAAAGTCTCTAGTGTTGCCGGTGGATATGACGTCCGTGCGCTTCGCTTCAAGACGATCCGTCGGGTTGAGGTGGCCAAGCCGTCTGTGCCACGTTTGAAGTACGTCAGCCTTCCGTCGTCCTCCGGTGTCCTCGTCGGCGGTCATACACCCGTCCTCAGATCCTTTTTGTCTCACGTAGTATAGACCATCCTTGCGATCAGCAATTAATTTTCCCTCTCCGTTTTTATCGATGAGCCTCGCCTGATCTTTTGTGAAAAGGACTCTATATCCGCGGTCGGTAATTTTTCCGACGGATAAGAAGTTTGTCCGCAGGTCCAGTACGTGCAGCGCACCGTTTATCGTGACGTTCCTCTCGGAACCCTTTTGCTTGACAACGATGCACACGGTACCCCGCGCCTGAATATCCGTTGACACGCTTCTTTCGAGGTTCAGCTTTCCGGGTTGTCGTGCATCGATGCTCTCGAAATTTTCAAGACGCTTGCACAAATGAGACCTCTAGGAACGTCCAAACGCCACTGTCCAAACACCATTGTTCGCCGCTCGCTTCGAGATTGGCTTGCAATGTTCGCGACGTGAGCCGTCGCGAACACGCACAAATCGTCGCTCGCAGTCTTAGCCGATTGCTGGGGATTTCCACCGCTCTTATTACACTCAGACGCCTTATCGGTCCTTTTATGACATCGAAAACACTTTATTCTCGAAATATCGTCGTCGGCACTGTCCGTGTTCCGAGCATTGTTCTTTTTCGATTGTTGACGTTTCACGGGTTTCGCGGCCATCATTGCGTTCGGTACAGTATATCGCGTCACACTTTTTCGCGATTCGCTCTCTTCCACTATCTTAATATGCAACGCGTCGGGAGTCGGTAGCTCGTCGCGCGACTCGATAGCGCAGCGACAAATCTCAAACCTTAGCGGCAGGCTATATAGCAACAAAATTGCCAATAAATCCGGATTGATGTCGACGTCCATCTCGTTTAAATTATCCACGGCATCGAAGAATTTTTCGAAGTGGTCGCGAATGTCTTCGCCCTCGCTCATGCGCTGCAGCGTTAACTTTTTTAGCAACGTAGCTAAACACTTTTGCTAGACTTCAGTAGACGTCGCACAATCCTTTATCTGCTTCAGTTCCGACGGATTCATCGATAGCAGTGTGTCGGATTTCGCCTTATCGTTGTTCGTCGACCACGCTTTGAGTGCTGCTGCCGACGCTGCGTCGTTGGCCATCACAGTCGGCGCTTTTGTCTCGCCACTAACGTAACACCATGCATCGTTCTTTACTAATAATGCGCGCATCTGGATTTTCCAGGTGTCGTAGTTATTTTTCTTGAGAGTTTTGATTTTCGTGAGATTTGCCATTTATTTTTTATTTCAGCACTCACACCAAAAACACTCGACAACGTACGAAACTTAGAGAAGAAAAACTTTTTCTTTTACGTTTCAGTCTTTTATATTAATAGCGATCCCCTGGGCACATAACCTCCTGTCGAATAGCAACGATTACTGTGATCAGAGGCAGGGTAATACAAAAGAGAACAAGTCGTATCACACTGGAAGGTTTATTGGTTACAATATTCATGAAGACATTACGCTCGTCGCGTATGATAAAACGCGATGAAGACATTACGCGTATGTAAAAACGACGTATGGTTTGCGAAACGCTGAAACTTTTTGAGAAGTTAGCCAGTGTTATAAAAAACAGGCAAACGCAAGTATGGCGGCCCGCAAGTGTCGTCGTTGCGCTGCGCAATTTTTTTAATGTGTCAAAAAAAAACGATCCCTTCGGGAATGAGCGAAAAGGTAATTCTTGCTTTATATCATACATTCGATAGGCAGATTATGAAGGAATCGTATGTCATACCGATGCGGTGTCTCAAACTGTCCGCCATACTAAATTAAACGTGTCATATTTTTTATGTTCTCTTGAAATAGTAGCGAAAAGCTAATTTTTTATCCAACGATACAAAAAGATGTCTCATCGCCGATTATGACCATGCCATACTGTTTCGGTGTTCCTAAGTACACGCCATTACGGATTCAAAGATGTCGAATTATTCACTAGTCCATGTATCATAGGAATACACCTGCAAAATACATGTATCTATTGATTTTAATGTCTAGAAGACAAGACTGTATGTGCCATACCGATTGAATGTCTCAAACGTGAGAAATTAACCTGTAAAGTTGTAAAATTTTTACAAGAGTGATGTATGACAGGCGAAAGTGCCATACTCATGTTTTTGCGACATATTCAATGTCTGGAATACGAATAAATTGTGCCATACCGATATCATGTCTCTAAGGCGAGGAAAAAACCTGTAAAGTTGTAAAAATTTTACAAGTGTGATGTATAACAGGCGAAAGTGCCATACTCATGTTTTTGCGACATATTCAATGTCTGGAATACGAATAAATTGTGCCATACCGATATCATGTCTCTAAGGCGAGGAAAAAACCTGTAAAGTTGTAAAATTTTTACAAGTGTGATGTATAACGGGCGAAAGAGCCATACTCATGTTTTTGAGACATATTTAATGTCTGGAATACGAATAATTATGTGCCATACCGATATGATGTCTCTAAAGCGAGGAATAAACCTTTAAAGTTGTAAAATTTTTAACGCGCACAAGATCGGGGACACTCAACTATAGGTATACTGGAATGCGCACGACCATAGGGATAGCGTATTATATCCACTCGTGATGCCAAGAACTGTAGTTCTATCTTTATTTCTGGAATTAGTTCTGTCTCTTTCTATCGACCCCCACCAGCACACATGTACAGTCGAAAGAAAAGTTTATCACAAAACTTATATTATTGCTCACTTCAAGAATATTGCGCGCAATGTTTACTGGTGTTTTTTACAGCTCTTCAGAAATAAAAAAATAATGTAAAATCTAAATGAAGTGTTTGATGCGGCTGTTTGGGTTTTCAAACTTGAAGTTGGTTATACTTTTGGTTTGGTACCCATATAGGGTCGTCTGTCGTAACAAACATGCCAGCATTCAGCCATTAAACGGTTTGCTGATAATCGGCCAATAATTTGTCGACCAGCATTGGGGTACTATAGGCGGATGAACGGCTTGCCAGATCTATGCCAGCCATTCGTGGGCCAATACTATCGCACCGATAATATGGAGATCAGCATTGGGGTATCGTAGGCAGATGAACGGCTTGCCAGATCTATGCCAGCCATTGGTGGGCCAATACCATCGCACCGATAATATGGCGATCAGCATTGGGGTATCGTAGGGGGATGAACGGCTTGCCAGATCTATTCCAGCCATTGATGGTTTGTTTTTGGGTGTTTTGCAAATGCAGGTCGTTAAACTGTAACACGTAAAAACAAGGGATAAGGTTTCGAAAAGCATATCCTACTGATGAAGCTGAAATTTTGCACCGACCTTCCTTTCCACATTTTAAGAGAACCTTTAAAAGGATATTGGCGACTAGCAATAGTTTTCGATATATCGGATATTGAAAGTTATTTATTGTACTGCGCTTCTACTATATTAAATAAATCCAAACAAAGCCATCCCACATGGCAAGTGATATGCACATACGGGCGAGCACTGTTTGCCAGGAAGCAGCGCGGCCGGAGGAGTGGGGGGTATCTATGGGATATATAGATATACTCGTATGGCGTGAAATAATAAACTTTACAATGCGATGTATGGAAAACTATTGCTAGTCGTCAAAAATCCGTTAACGGTTTCTCTTAGGATAATGAGAGGAAGTTCGGTGCAAAATTTCAGCTCGATCAGAGGAGTATGCTTTTCGGAATTTCACCCAGAACGAGCGAGTTATTTTTACAGCTTAAATGGACCAAAAAAATTGTCGGTAAACTTTAATGTCACGAATAAAATTATCGGCATAAAAGTAAGGAACGAACAAACGATAGGTTCTGTAAGTGTTAAAATGGCTAAGTGGGTAGGGCGCTCGACACTAGAACGAAAGGCGCAGGTTCGATCCCGATGAAAGGTAAAAATTTGAACATTGCAGAAACTGTTTTTAATGCAATTATTCTATGTACATGGACATAAGTAAAGCATAAAAAAACAAAAAAGATACTACTAGAATTTTTATATTCATAATTTGTCAATTTTTTGTTTTTCATTTCCGGCAGAAGATCCGGCAGCCGTTGCTGGGCCAATATGGGCGTATGATAGTTGGCCCAGTCTTAGCAGCCATTCATGGTTTACCATTACCAACCATGCATGGTGCGGATCTGGCCCGTTTATATAGCCATTACCGCGCCATCGTTTGTTCTTTGGCAACCAGTCGTGGGCCATTACTGTGCCGATTGTAAAACCCTATTTGGGTATTCCGTTATCTTCAATGAACGTGAGAAAAGCTTTAAAATGCTAGAGACATTTGTTTGCAGGTTCGTATTTTCTTATATAATATACATAGCGGTGTTATAGTTGCTCAGTACAGAACATAGTGAATTTTTTCAGACTGTATGGACATCAACGGATTGACTGCGTGAATGAAGTGCGATTGGTTTGATTCTTGAAAGCCTATAGTATCAAAGACACCAGTCAGGCATTCGATAAAGTCGTTCGAAGTTTTCACGCCTCTCTAATTCCACCATGTAGAGCCGAATTGTTTCAACAGTTGATGAGGGTTCTGTACGTCAGCAAGATTTGGTGCAATGCGAATTTATAGTACCCATCATGTAACGATTCTGCTGATGGTTACGGCTGGAAATTGTTCGAAGGCGCCTATATTTTCCATTGGTTCGAGGGTGACGCAATGCCATCAACAATCAACGAGAAAGTGATTGGAAATTTAAACGACGACGCGACAACCGAACCAGACGATGAACAGCCAGATGAAGACGAAGGGTAATATATAAAATTACAATTTCAAATGATGACAAATACATAAAGCTTATAGTTTAACAGTTCTTCTATAATTATATAATTGAATAACACCGATTTCTAACAATTGCAGAAACTGTCAGCTCTGACGAAGACGACGAAGATTGGGTTGAAGAGGAACACGACGAAGATAGTGAATTAGATGATTTCGATTACAACGTATCATCATATGAAGACAGCGAGGATGAAAATGAAACATCTAATTGAATAATACGAAACATACAACCCAAATTTGCTGTATTTCATTTATTTTAATAAATTATATTGGCCCTAATTTTTCATAAAACGTTGCAAATCAGCCATTCATTTCATATAACTTCTTCATTAGTGTAAAGATTAGAGAATTGTCTTGCAACACTTGCCAATGATTTTATGAACATTTTGGGAAAAAATAGTTTTTTCATCATGGCGGCCATTATATACCTCCTATCAGTATGGCATTGCATCTATTCATCAAAATGGACCACGGGGGTCATAAAAATGGACAGCCATACTTTCACCTATGATACATGGAGTAGTAAAAAATTTTACATCCTTCAATCAGTATGGCGGCCATTATATACCTCCTATCAGTATGGCATTGCATCTGTTCATCAAAATGGACCACGGGGGTCATAAAAATGGACCGCCATACTTTCACCTATGATACATGGACTAGTGAAAAATTCGACATCTTTGAATCAGTATGGCGTGTACTTAGGGACACCGAAACAGTATGGCATGGTCATAATCGGTGATGAGACATCTTTTTGTATCGTTGGATAAAAAATTAGCTTTTCGCTACTATTTCAAGAGAACATAAAAAATATGTCACGTTTAATTCAGTGTGGCGGACAGTTTGAGACGCCGCATCGGTATGGCATACGACCCCTTCATACTCTGGATATCGAATGTATGATATAAAACAAGAATTACCTTTTCGCTCATTCCCGAAGGGATCGTTTTTTTCGACACATTCAAAAAATTGTGCAGCGCAACGCCGACACCTACGGGCCGCCATACTTGCGTTTCCCTGTTTTTTATGACACTGGCTAACTTCTCAAAAAGTTTCAGCGTTTCGCAAATCATACGTCGTTTTTCCTGTTGTCTCCGGGTCTAAAAGGGGGGCGGTTGTCGGTCTAAAACTACGACGCGTTCGTGCCCGTATCGTAAGTACAAAGGAACGGAACTCCAGCGAAACGTACTTTAACAACAATACTGAAAGTACATTTACTTATTTTTCACTGCAGAACACCGTAGATGTAAGTATCATCTACACCGATTGGCCATACAGCAACGGCTGTATTCTGTTTAAATAATAACTTCATTGTTTCTCAAAGATTTTCAATATGAAAAAACTCAAACTTGTCAATACTATGTATTTATTGTATCCTCAAATCTCGCCTTTGCCACCTCAATACACCGATCGGATTTTTTTTCTTTCAAAAAAACGTCTATTTTTTGCGCAGACCTATTAATGCGTTACATCTGAGTAGAAAAAAATGTACCTTTTTTATCGGCTCAAATTATGTATAAACATCATAAGAATGGAACTATAATCCCACAGGAACTATAATCCCAATATAATGGCCACAGGAATTATAATCGAAACATTTTTTTTTGTTTAGTGCTCATTTTCAGAAACACCTCTGAGTGCTTCGAAACGCACAAAGTAGCCTAGACGCACAGTAGGAGAAAAGCCCAAAAACCTGGCCAAAACCTCAAATGACCTTTGACGGGAATGAAAATTGGCTTACAGGGATTTTCAAGGTCGCTGATTACGAATCTGAAAGCCAAATTATCGTAAACAAAATGGCCGATCCAATATGGCTGACATGAATGTTAAAAAGTTGCCAGATGTCGACAAAAATTGGTATTTACGGGTTTTCAAGGTCGCTGATTACGAATCCGCAAGCCAAATTATCGTAAAAAAATGGCCGATCCAATATGGCCGACATGAACGTTAAAAAGTTACCAGATGTTGACAAAAATTGGTATATACGGGTTTTCAAGGTCGCTGATTACCAATCCGATATCTATTGTTTATAACTTGCAACAAAGAGCTTACAGCAAATTGTTATAAACAAAATGGCCGAGTATCCTGCTAAATAGATAAATTAATATATTAAAAAAAATCATCATAATAAAATAAACGTGAACAGTGTATTCTACGCAATTATTATTTTTATTTCCAAAATACATACGGAACGTTTCAAAAATAGAAAATTTTATTCTTAATCAAAATCGTAATCGGAGTCGGAGTCGGAGTCAGAATCATTATCCGAGTTTGTATCTATTACAACTCCTGGCACGGCTTCAATCTCGGCGCAAAATTCGTCTCTATATATATATATATATATATATTCAAATATTTTATTTGAATGTTATAACATTTCATTCATATTTAAGAAATTTTTATGTGGTTGATTTTAATATGTATATATATATATGCATACGTATATATCATAATTAAATCACAGAAAATTTATATATATATATATACACATACATATATATTAAAATAATTTATTTCAAGCGTATAACAGCCGTCTTGTCCGTTATGATGCTACTTCACCCATTCTCAGGTAGAGGCGCAGAGGCTGCTTAATAGTGCCGCGTGCACGCTCGGCTACCGCACGATGCGAAAAAAATCATAACGGACAAGACGCACGTTTTCCGCAGGTAACTCTTGTAAATTTCGAAAGCTTATACATTAAACTAAAGGCCGAGACTAGGAGCTTTGCAAAATGTGACAAAATATATAACTTTTCGGACCGTTGAAAATATAAGTTTTCAAAATTATTCAATTTTATTTATGCCGAAGGCTATACTACATTTCAATCATTTATACATAAACTTTAGATTCAACCGATGTAAAAACATGTTCTACATACCTCCAGAAGTCGTATCCATGTTGCAGAATTGAAATTAAACCCGTCACTTTAAAGTTATGGGTTTTTGAAGTCAGCGTTATTTTCGTCTGTTCAGCGCGTGACACGTATACTCTTCACGAACACTATCTGCCAACTGACGCTGCGGCGCAGGTATACACTTAAAGGGCTTTCCCTTCCACAATAGAATGCAGTTACTAGTCCTCTACCTGAATGACTACTCAACTGACCCTATTTCGAAAATTTATTTTTTGGGGTTTTGGCCAGGTTTTTGGGCTTTTCTCCTACTGTGAGACGGTGAAAGTAGCAATTCGGTCTTCCAGACCAATCGCTTAACAAAAAATGTACAACGACCTAACAAAGAAGACCTGCTATCAAAATGTCTCCATGGGTACACGCAGAATTCAAACGAGAGCTTTGATTCCGTCATTAGGACGATAGCTCCTAAATCTGTTTTGAAACTTTGAACGCGTTTTTTCGAAACCACGTTTTTGTAATCCGGAGCACGCATAATTCGGGCAGTTTCCATCTGACCGACTTCAAATTTTAACTGTAGCTTCTTAGATTGATTCTTTAAACAAATGCACACAATTCGAAAAATACATTAACAAGTGTCGTTTTAATAAGGAAAGTGAGGTTGATTGTTTAGCAAAAAAAAGAAGAGCGTTCAAAACTACGCCACTTTGCTAAAAAAACATATTTTTCAACAATCGTGTACTTCTTTAGCAGAACTAATGAAAATGCCAAAAAAATCTTTTTCGTTTGACATACTAATCCGTAACAATTCTGCTTCCTTCCGCAGAGCGCCTAAAAACGCTCTTAATTCAGCAACGACTGAACCGCCATTTTGTATTTTTTTTTTCGTTCGTACCTACGTTGTAGAATAAGAGCTTATTCCGCACATGCCAAATAAGCTTTTTTGAAGGATCGAGACCATTTCGGGCGTTACATCTATATGGATCATCTAAAGATGAGACTTTTTTTTGTATTCTGAAAAGAAAGTCTCAAAAACGTCTCATTTTTCGGTGAGCCCCATAGATGTAGAACCTTAAAGAAAGTCGGATCGTTAGCCACAACCCAAGATTAAATAAAAATATATCTAAATGTTTTTGTCTAGACTCAAGGTTCGGAACCTTTACATTTTTTTGAATTTTTTTCACCCTAAAATACCAGAGATAACAAATATTTATATTTATGTAATTTTACGTATGGTTTTAGATAGGCAAGACGTTCACGCGACGCGTGATGTAATTTTTTGGCTATTTAGCCAACGTTTCTAACAGCGTATTAACGCAAACTAAACATTTATAAACATTTAGAAAAAAAACCCATCTTGCCCATCGTAAACCATATATTCCTACATTCAATATTGAACCATCAAGGTTCGATGAAAAATTACGAATCTTGGTTGGCGAATAGAGACCATTGCGGCCAACCTCATAGTCCGCGAAGTTGCCGTGTTTCGGTAACATTTCACATTAATTAATAGTAATGATAAATAATCTCGTGAAATAAATGTAAATAGACATAATTATAAATGACTCAAAATTTCATTCTGAGTTGTATAAAACATTCGCTAACGCATTTTTTTTCTTCATAATACAGGAAAACGGCGTTAAATCGACATTAACAGTAACGTTGACCGTTTTTCGGGCTACTTTAACAGGTGGTGTGCGAGGACACAGACATTCTTTTTTTACTTTTTTCCTTTGGTTGCTCAAATTTGTTGTTCATGTTTATTATGATGTAGCTCAAGTTGATTTTCATCTCAACGATAATTATAAGACTGATTAAGTGCCTATAATAGTACCCTAGATACTTGATATTTTCATGTAAAATATTTCTTTAATGAAGATGACAATTTGATTGTAAAACATCGTTGTTTTTCATATAATTACATGTATAGTGAGGAAAATATTGCATTTTAAATCAAAATGATGTCAAAGTAACTCTTCATCTTTGACATATGTTGCATTTCAAGGCCTTGTCACGGAAACCCCAACCTCGAGGGTACTATGACACTTAGAAAAATATATACAATTTAAGGGGGTTGGTGGGGCTTGAATTTCTTATATATTTGATAGCCAAAGGACACATTGTTCTATTGGAGCAGAAAAAGTTGGAATTTAGCATGTTAAAAAAAGTTACCTACAAAAAACTTCCAAAACGTGTTCAAAGTAACCCCATTTTACAGTATTCATCGATAACGTTATACTTTTTTAAGTTCGTAGTAACACGAAAGTTTTTCTTATTTGCGTCATAAAAATATACAAATGCCTAATTATGCCCTTTAATTATATACTTTATGAAAAATCAGCATCTGCAGAATAAATCAATACCTCGTATGCATTTTTTCGAGGTTCATTGAAAAAAAAATCATAACCCGTCATTTGACTCAACTGGACCGCTCCAACCTCCATGAATTGCCTCGGTGCTTCGGTAAAAATGTATGTCATGAAATTTTATGTGCACGTGTATGTAGAAATTCAGAAAACTTAGCAGAAAAAGGACGGGTGCGTGTGCCCCAGGTGCTGTAAATTCATTATAATGTCTAGTCGGCGATAGCGACGTGCTGTTATGTGACTCGTGAGAATAATTAAATGGTCGAATGGTCGCTGATTCCGGATCATACGTGGAGACTAAGTGCGTTGGTAACGGACGGGCGTATAGCCCGAGCCATTGGCATCAACAACGACCAGGGTGATGCAGCTCTTTGCTTGTCAGCCGACGAAGCTAGGGTGGAAAATCCCGGTATAACCGGAAATTCCCATTGTTCGACGACAATTTACTCGCTGCGTAAACGATTCCGCACTTTCCCGATATGCATCACATCCGTAACGGAGGATAGCACACGTATAGTCTGTTCGCGTAGGAATACACACACACGCACACGCACACGTGTGCGCGCGCGCCAATTAATCCACTGGGCATGCAGTGCCTTCAGTTAATGCCTGGACCTGTTGTATGAGAGCTAACTTCAAAGAGTGGAAACATTACCGTTTGTGAAATTAACGTCATCGGTAGATTTTCGAACGAATTTCAGACTGATGTGTCACGAGTTATTTCTAACCCGCGAGGCGATACAGCCTTATGCGTCGCAACTGCACCGTGAATGCAGGCATGCAAAATCTCGAAAGGATGAAAGATATGAATGCGAAATTGGAAAAAAGAACATACGGATCCCATTTCAGAAGAAATGTAAAACATTAATTCGATGAGTAAATACATCCGAAGCAACAATAATAAAGCACAGAATACTGGAGAATAAATAAATAAAAAACCGACGCGGAACGTTCTGTTTCTCTATACGATATTTTCGGAGTCAGTGCCGAAGAAATAGAAATATGAACTAAAAAATAATTTACTGTAACACTCGGTGTTTCAGAACATGGATTACCGATAAATTATAGACATCTGGTTTCGTATGTATGTCTTATTTGGTAGCCACCAACATAAAAAAGTTTCCACGATAAAATACATTGTGTATTGGCTTTTAATATATGTAATTTTTACTATCTATTGCCGTAGAAAATATCATCTTCCGGCGGATTTCCCAACGCATGCGATTTTAAATGAACGTAACAAGTATTTGTTGAAAAATGTATAGTGTGGCGTATAATTGTTTCAAATTATTTAAAAAAACTACGCCTATGGGATATCTTTTGGATATCACGACGAATTCAAGGTAACAGAAGATTGCTTCAACTCATGTTTCGGCTCGCAGTACCGAAGTGATGGCGCAAAGAATTAGATTCGTCTCTAGTAATTAATTAAAAACGATAGACGTTTGAGTTTTACGCTTTACGTAAAAAGCCTCAAAGTGTGCAGGAAAAAAGGGTCGTATCTCGTGTCAATCTCTGTTGTGATGAAAGTTCTTTACAGGTAGGAATTAATCCAAGTGCGAGTGCAAATAGTTCTTGTGTGGAATAAATCCTACAATCGGAAAACACTGCCTAACGCATTCGATTCATTTCTTTTCGTTGGCTAGTGCAACGGTAGCGGTTAAAAAATGCTATTTTGAGCATTGAGGAGTGTATGTTTTTTCCAAATAATGGAAGGGAAATGAATCCAACCACTGGCAACATGATTTCAAAGTTGAAAAAATCCAATTCGGACCTCGCGTAAATGTCCATTTGGATAAATGTTTTTTATAGCTAAAAACTAGTCCAAATGTGGATGCAAGTGGTCTCGTTGCGGAACAACCTCGGTTTCGTATCTTTTCGCAGTCCACTGCAGCAGTAGTGATTCCAAAACGATGTTCTCGATATCGAGGGAGGATACATTTTTTTAATCAATCAGGGAAACAAATCCAAACAATTCAAACGTGATTTCGATAAATAAAAATAAGTCATGACTTGATCGAATCGTTTTTCGGATTCGTTCACGTTCATAGTCCACAGCAGCAGTAGTATTCCTCAATGGCTATTTTCGTGCCGAGGATGATACATTTGAAAAAATCACCCACTTGGAACGAATCTGAACAATCGTGAGGTTATTTCGATAATAAAAAGCAAAACAGAATTTGAATGAACCGTTTTTCATTTGGGATTCGTCACGAACTGATAAAAAAACGAATGTAACAGGCGTATGTATCAACATCGAATCTCATGTGAATTTCTCTTCGAGTCGACGACTTTTAGATCGGGAAACGAATCCGAGTTCGGATGCAAGTGATTCTGTTGTGGAATAATCCCTACAATCTGAGAATGCCACGCCGATCATCGGATTCGTTCACGTTCGTAGTCCACAGCAGCAGTAGTAGTCCTCAATGGCTATTTTCGTGCCGAGGGTGATAGGTTTTTAAAAATCACCTACTGGGAACGAATCCGAACAATTTCGAGGTTATTTCGACAATGAAACACAAAACAGAATTTGAATGGACCGTTTTTTATTTTGGATTCGTCATGAACCGGTAAAAAAACGGTTGAAACAGGCGTATTTATCAACGTCGAATCTCATGTGAATTTCTCTCCGCGTCGACGACTTTTACATAGGGGAACGAATCCGAGTCCGCCTGCAAGTGTTTCTGTTATGGAATATCCCTACAAACTGAGAACGCCGCGCCGATCGCCGGATTCGTTCACGTTCATAGTCCATAGCAGCAGTGGTAGTCCTCAATGGCTATTTTCGTGCCAAGGGTGATAGATTTTTTAAAATCACCCATTGGGAACGAATCTGAACAATCTCGAGGTTATTTCGATAATGAAACACAAAACAGATCTTGAGTGGGCCGTTTTTCATTTTGGCTACGTCTCTATCCGATAAAAGAAACGGTTGAAACAGGCGTATATATCAACGTCGAATCTCATGTAAATTTCTCTTCGAGTCGACGACTTTTAGATCGGGAAACGAATCCGAGTCCGCATTCACGTGTTTCTCTTGTGGAATAATCCTTACAATATGAGAATGCCGCGCCGATCATCGGATTCGTTCACGTTCATCGTCCACAGCAGAAGTAGTAGTCCTCCATGGCTATTTTTGTGTCGAGGGTGATAGATTTTTAAAAATCACCCCCTGGGAACGAATCTGAACAATCTCGAGGTTATTTCGACGATGAAACACAAAACAGAATTTGAATGGACCGTTTTTCATATTGGTCCGATGATCGGCGCGGCATTCTCAGTTTGTACGGATCATTCCACAACAGAAACACTTGCACGCGGACTCGGATTCGTTTCCCGATGTAACTGTCGTCGACTCGAAGAGAAATTGACATGAGATTCGACGTCGATAAATACGCCTGTTTAAATCGTTTTCTTTATCGGATCGACACGAATCGAAAATCAAAAACGGTCCATTCAAATTCTGTTTTGGGTTTCATGATCGAAATAAACTCGAGATTATTCAGATTCGTTCCCAGGGGGTGATTTTTTAAAATGTATCACCCTCGGCACGAAAATAGCCATTGAGGACGACTACTACTGCTGTGGACTATGACCATGAACGAATCCATTAGTCGGCGCGGCGTTCTCAAGTTGTAGGGATTATTCCACAACAGAAACACTTGCATGCGGACTCGGATTCGTTTCCCGATATAAACGTCGTCGACTCGAAGAGAAATTCACATAAGATTCGACGTTGATAAATACGCCTTTTTCAACCGCTTCTTTTATCGGATCGAGACGAATCGAAAATGAAAAACGGTCCATTCAAATTCTGTTTTGTGTTTCATTATCGAAATAACCTCGAGATTGTTCAGATTCGTTCCCAGGGGGTGAGTTTTTAAAATGTATCACCCTCGGCACGAAAATAGCCATTGAGGACTACTACTGCTGCTGTGGACGATGAACCCATGTAGAAATTCCAATACTCAGCCGATGATGGACAGTCTGCCGACACTTGGCCCAGTAATGGCAGGCAAGCTTCGATATTCTAGACTTTCCCTAACGTTGGCACATCGATGGCACAGAACAGACCCAACTGTTGTTTGAAGGTTCTAAGAACCAACATTACTGGTGCTGCACCAGTTAACGGGCCAACGCAGCCCGGGCATAATTCGACTATAGATTCAGCTTCGGCTATATCATTACAGAAAACATGCGCCAATCATTGGCCTAGGCTCGGCCGAACGTTAGGACGATCGTCGACACCCAACCTTTTTTCCGTCAATTAGGAATGTTAATTAGACCATGGGCCAGAATAACGCCCACGATAAAGTTGTGTTTCTCATTAACGGAAAAAAGGTTGGGTGTCGACAATCGTCCTATCGTTCGGCCGAGCCTAGGTCAACGGTTAGCGCATGTTTTCTGTAATGATATAGCCGAAGCTGAATCTATAGTCGAATTATGCCCGGGCGCGTTGGCCCGTTAAATGGTGCAGCATCAGTAATGTTGGTTCTGAGCACTTTCAAACAACAGTTGGGTCTGTTCTGTGCCATCGACGTGCCAACGTTTGGACAGGTCCAGTAAATCGAAGCGTCCACTACTGGGCGAAGTCTCAGCCGATAGTCCACTCTCGGCCGAGTATTGGATTTTCTACATGGGCGCCTGAGACTTGGCCCAGTAATGGAAGCCAAATTCCGAAATTCTAGACTTTCCCAAACGTTGGCACGTCGATGGCACAGAACAGACGCAACTGTTGTTTGAAGGTTCTAAAAACCAACATTACTGATACTGCACCAGTTAACGGGCCAACGCAGCCCGGGCATAATTCGACTATAGATTCAGCTTCGGCTATATCATTAGCTTCGGCTATATCATTACAGAAAACATGCGCTAATCATTGGCCTAGGCTCGGCCGAACGTTAGGACGATTGTCGACACCCAACCTTTTTTCTGTCAATTAGGAATGTTAATTAGACCATGGGCGAGAATAACGCCGACGATAAAATTGTGTTTCTCAGTAACGGAAAAACAGTTGGGTGTCGACAATCGTCCTAACGTTCAGCCGAGCCTAGGCCAACGGTTGGCGCATGTTTACTGTAATGATGTAGCCGAAGGTAAATCTATAGTCGAATTATGCCCGGGCTGCGTTGGACTGTTAAATGGTGCAGCATCAGTAATGTTGGTTCTCAGAACCTTCAAACAATAGTTGGGTCTGTTCTGTGTCATCGATGTGCCAACGTTTGGGAAAGTCTAAAATATCGAAGCTGGGCTTCCATTACTAAGGAATCTTCGCCACTAAGGCCGAACCGACGCTTCGGCTTTTTGAAATTTCGCGATCGTTGAGATTCTCGAACAGTCGGTCAAAAAGGTCGAAATTTTTTTTTTTGACGTTCCAACAGTTCAACAGTTGAAAATATTTAGTTGTTTCACTATCTACAAAATTAAATTAAACTCGAAATATTTTAAATTATCAAGAGAAGCGGCAGCGTGACGACGCCAAGTAATAAAAAATATAAAAATTCGACGCCACTGATTGATGCCACCGATCTCGACGCTACTGACCGACTTACGAATACGCCGCGACTTTTTATACGCAGCGCCCCCCTATCTCGTACCGCCGGGCAATTACGTTGATCGGAACCTCGGCGGTTTGTCGCGTTAGATTAATTTACATTGTTCTTCTACACTTGAAGTTTCTCGGCGTCTCCGAAGAGCAACATTGACGAAAATTAACGAGTAAGTTTCCTCACTGTGAAAGCAAGACTCGAAAAGTGTTTCTGTTTTGTTCTTACCGACGACGATGCAAAGTGTCGCTTCGACGCGACGACGGCGGCACGCGAAGTTCACGGATTCTTCGACATCGATGGAATTTTCCCGTACCCGCGATCATATGGATATTATCGTGTATCCTCGAATTTTGATAGCACGATCGTATCGCTGGAATTTATATTGACGTAAGAATAAAAAATATGGCCTGTCTCATAACCTCAATTTACGTACTGTGTCATTTGCGATGATCTTCCCTCGCATTGCTTTCCCGCTCGCTGATATGTCAAAGAGTCAACGGCTCTGATGTAAAAAACTCAAGATTTGCTCTTCGCAGGAATACCTCGGAATGTATTCGTGAAAAAATCGCAGATAGCATATTTTCCGATGATCCGTAGCCATTGTCATTACCCGCAAAATCCTCGATTCCCTGAGCAGTGTGCGACCAAAATGAGGCACGAAAGTTCAACACCAGCTTCACCCTGATGACCGAGCGTATTATTGGTAGAGGGTACAGAGATTGTACCCTACAGTGTACCTGTACGGTAGTATACCGCTACACGCAAATGTACGATAGTAAAACATAATTATATTGAAGCTTGCATCGTTGGAACGCAACGAAAGTTTCACAGCCCATTTATTTTGGGCACGAATAGCTCTTCAACACCACTCAAACTATTTTCACGATCCTAATTGGAGATCTTCAGACTAAATATGTGAAAAAGGTCTTGGATGATAATAAAGATAAGGAAATAAAGAAATGGAAAAGAATTTCCGTTGTACTCCAACGATGCAAACTTCAACATCGTAAAACATACCGGTACTGTATCCTCACCATACTAATACTGATACCGATACCATACGCACATACGTGGTGGGTACGGTACCTGGGCTGTCATGTAAGAACCAGAATCAATGTGGCGTCGGATTTACCATTTAGATGGACCATCGGATTTATCCAGGTCAGTAAGTACGTACTACCGAGTATGAGAGACGGCGTCAATCATCGATGCTACAGTATACAGTCCCAGTGTCGCGAGGATATCACTGCTGTCTCCCATCTCTCCGAGAGTACCAGCGAGACTGACCTTAAGGAACTCGGCGAACCCTTCGGTTTCATTCAGAAACAATATCTCGCTAAGGATCGCACCACCAATCTGGGCAAGGCCTTTGCTTTACTTATGTACAATTCAAAACGAAAGCCGAGTATGCTAGGGCCTTCTTGCGTCTCAATGGTTACGGCTACCATCATCTCATACTCACCGTCGACTGGTCCAAACTTCCGGCCCAACAGAATTAAATGGTCAACGGTTGAAACGCGTTAAGGTAGAACGAGCGCGTGCACTTGATTTCTATAGATTTTGTTCAGACCATTCGACCGATCATTCCTAAATTCAATACCAGCCGTCCTTTCATGATATTCTATTTGTAAAAAAAAAATTTACAAAATTCTGAAATTTTTTGCCAATTAACGTGCACACAGACATTTTTTTATTAAAAAATGCCGTTAAATTTGTAATTTTTTAGTTCTCTCGACAAAATTGGCAGGGAATAAAGAGATTGTATAGATTAACATCTGAGCGACACAGGAGCCCTTCAACCCAAACCGTTCTCGAGTTACAGACGCTATAATTTTACAGTGACAGAACGTAGATGCGCGCGCATACGCACACAGACGCACATGCATGTAGACATTGTTTCTGAATATGATTTTTCGAGGTTTTGGGACATTTTGAGGACGTTGATATCGAAAACTGAAAAAAGTTTCTCTATAAGGAAGCAAAACTTACATTTTTCTTTCAATCCATATTTTTTGGACTGGCAGCGTACTGATAAAATTGTCTGTCAATACCGAGGCAGTACTAAACCGAAGACTCGTTAACCAAGACTGGAATGGTAATATTGCCACTGCTGGGGCAGTACTTCCAGCCAAGACCCACCCAACTTTTGTTACCATGACTGACACTGTACTAATAAAATTGTTTACTAATACTGGGGCAGTACTTAACCGAAGACGCGGTAACTAAGGCCGGCATGGTACTGTTGCCAATGCCGGAGGACTACTTCCAGCCGAGACTCAACCAACCTTGCTTACTAAGACTGGCACTGTACTAATAAAATTGTTTATCAATACTGGGACAGTACTTAACCCAAGACTCGGTGACCAACACTGGCATGGTACTGTTGCCGATGCAGGGGGACTACTTCCAGCTGAGACTCAACCAACCTTGCTTACTAAGACTGGCACTGTACTAATAAAATTGTTTATCAATACTGGGACAGTACTTAACCCAAGACTCGGTGACCAACACTGGCATGGTAATGTTGCCGATGCAGGGGGACTACTTCCAGCTGAGACTCAACCAACCTTGCTTACTAAGACTGGCACTGTACTAATAAAATTGTTTATCAATACTGGGACAGTACTTAACCCAAGACTCGGTGACCAACACTGGCATGGTAATGTTGCCGATGCAGGGGGACTACTTCCAGCTGAGACTCGACCAACCTTGCTTACTAAGACTGGCACTGTACTAATAAAATTGTTTATCAATACTGGGACAGTACTTAACCCAAGACTCGGTGACCAACACTGGCATGGTACTGTTGCCAATGCTGGGGCAGTACTTCCAGCCGAGACTGAACCAACCTTGGTTACTAAGACTGGCACTGAACTAATAAAATTGTTTACCAATACCGGGGCGGTACTTAACCCAAGACTCGGTGATCAAGGCTGGCATGGTACTGTTGCCAATGCTGGGGCAGCACTTCCAGCCGAGACTGAACCAACCTTGGTTCCTAAGACTGGCACTGAACTAATAAAATTGTTTACCAATACCGGGGCGGTACTTAACCCAAGACTCGGTGACCAAGGCTGACATGGTACTGTTGCCAATGCTGAGGCAGCACTTCCAGCCGAGACTCAACCAACCTTGGTTGCCAAGACTGACACTGTACTAATAAAATTGTTTACCAATACTAGGACAGTACTTAACCCAAGAACCGATAACCGAGACCGGCACGATACTGATACTTTCAGTTGCCAGTGCTAGGGCAGTACATCCAACCAGCTATGGTTACGAGGACTGGCACCGCACTGATGAAATTGCTTACCAATACTGGGACAGCACTTCACCCAAGACTGGGTAGCTAAGACGGGCACGGCACTGATACGTTCAGTTGCCAGTGCTGGCGTAGTACTTCCAGCCGAGACTCAACCATACTTGGTAACCAGGACTGGCACCGTACTGATAAAATAGTTTACTATTACTGGGCTAGTACTTCAGCCAAGACTCAGTAACCCAGACTGGGACGGTACTGATACGTTTGGTTTCCAATACTGGGGCAGTACTGCCAACTGAGAGTCGGTCGCCAGGACTTGCACAACTCTGGGCCGTATTGGTAACTCTGGCGCAATACCGGCATTCGCACATGGGGGCTCTTCTTGCCTCTTTTGCAGCGTCTGTGAGCGAGCGCTCCGCCAGCTCGATCCGCGCTGCGTCGGTTCAACGCAAAAATTGAAACAATTTGGGCCGATAGTTATCCCCAACGTCTCCAAAACTTTCATGAGGCTTCTCAGGCCATCATTGAATAATAATACCGCGATATCAGCTGCAATATCGACGATTTTTTGCTCCCGGACTGACACTTGGGGGCTATTGCCCAAACTGATTTGTTGTAGCTTGCTTTGTTGTTTTGCGTGAAGCCGCCCAAACAACGCTGCATCAAATCGTCTCTGCTCAAATTTATATATTCCGGTATACCTGCCGACCCTGAGGCGCACAGCTGCACGGGACCCCGAGCGTCACAGAGCGCTGCACCGCTCCACAAGATATTCAATATCTCCGAAAATAATTATTTTTTCGACCTGGGTCCAACGGCATCTTAATCTTAAATGAATTTTAGATTTTTCTAGATGGCTTTCAAAAAATCGATTTTTTGAAGCCGTCAAAGTGGTGTTGTCCCTTAAAAATGACTCGTGACACATCAGTCTGAAATTCGTTCGAAAATCTACCGATGACGTTAACTTTACAGAACGGTAATATTTCCGCTCTTTGAAGTTAGCTCTCACATAACAGGTCCAGACATTAACTGAAGGCACTATGCACTGCACGGGAAGGTACAAATGCGCAATATACAGAAATACGCCTTGCGGTTCCATTTTCACGAAGGGAGCTTTTGTCAGTGAGATGGCAGTACGCAAATATTCGTATGTTGTATGCACATGTAGACTCATATACAGGGTGTCCCAGAATTAAATTCGTTCCCTGAAATGGGGTTTTGGGGGTGGTATTCTGAGTCGATTGATATAAGCGAGTGTGGGTTTTAGATCAACACCTGAATTATTATTAACTTTTAAATGCGGACTAATCAGGTGCGTCCGATGAGTCAACGTACGTCGGTGAGCGATGCGTGCGTGCAGAGGTACCTGGCGGGAGCACCGCACCTACAGACACCACTGCACGCGCGTATCGCTCACCGACGTACACTTAGTCATCGGACGTGCCTGATTG
Organism: Ophion slaviceki; assembly: GCA_944452715.1. Taxonomy (NCBI): domain Eukaryota; kingdom Metazoa; phylum Arthropoda; class Insecta; order Hymenoptera; family Ichneumonidae; genus Ophion; species Ophion slaviceki. The sequence goes on from OX101790.1 coordinate 11,898,988, forward strand.
GCCCGTCGTTAAAAATTAATAATAATGCGGGGGTTCATCTCAGACTCATACATGCTTATATCAATCAACTCAGAATTTCACCCCCAACGCATCATTTCAGGGAACCCATTCAGTTTTGGGACACCCTGTATACTTATATGTATAACCGAGAGTAGCGTGGCTGTGGCGATCTTCCGTAACACGCAGCGTTCGGCCACGACAATACTTGGATGGGTGACCGCTTAGCCACGCAGCCCTTCCGCGCTGTCTACCGCGCGAAAGGCAGTTTTGCCAAGTTTCCAATAGTAGCGCAGCGGAAACAGTCAACATGTAGCAGCCACAAAACATGAGCAATAGGGGAGAAGTACCATATATCAGATAGGTGCTTACTATCGGATAGTGGACTATCTCGAGTTTTCCTGTGGCGACATCTGTTTTTTATTTCATACACTAATAACTAGTGGTAAGATCTTACCACTGTAAAATTTTTGGTTGCCTGGCAACAAAAATGGCACAACAGTGAACTGGTGTTACTCTACGCCGGCGTGAAAAAATATATTTGTGTTAAAAAAGGTTGTTTTCAATAGGGTAAGTCCAACAGATTGATGTTTTGGTTATTTTTTACGAACAATAGCATTTATTTTACTTAATACATACATAATGTTCGCTAAAATAGGAAAATATACAAAAATATTATTGTTCATATTCGACCACGATACTTCGAGCCGAAGTAAGCAAATATTAACTCGTAACGAGTGATTCTTTGATGATCATTACAAAGTTGAAACGATAAACATTTTGTTTTAATTTATATAGAAATTAGATTATACGCAACCTTTTTGAAAACCATGATTTCTGTAATTTTTGTAAAACATAATATAACTCAAAATATTCAAATGTAATGTGTGAAATAATTATTATCATCTTGTTGTATATGACATGAAAATCATAAAGTCGTAAAATTTGAAGGTCCTGGCAATTGTTCACTTTATTTTTCAATTTAAAACAAAAGTATCCGATATATAGTGCCTCTCCCTTATTCTAGAGGGTCTTTGAGAAACCGGAAATGGTAAAACGATAAGCATCGTCCTGAAGTCGAAAAAGATAGAATGATCAAAGCCCGCAAGTCCGTACGAAATAACATTACAAATAATCTATCTTATTTATATTGTTACGCGGTCTGCATAGGCTTGACATTTTTTAAATACGATTCTTACTGCATAGTCCTATAGCCTAGGGTCTTAACTTTAATCAGAGTCGAGGATTTAGTAAAAGTTCTAAGAATCGGCCGAGCTGTGACGACTTTTGTAAAGGATTAGGTCGCCTACTGAACTATGGCGAATTTTTTGTGTTTTTCTCAAAACTACACTGCGACTTTTTTTTATCGGACGCTCCACAGATCTAATAGTCCCCCATTATGTCCCAAATATCAATCGGTATAGCGCATGGTGGGAGAAGCGCCAGGCCCCAGCGCTCGGTCTTACACACAGGTCTTCAAACGACGATGGTGGGGGTTGGTGCGCTAGGGTTCGTAAATTCCGATTCATGCCGCAAGGTTCACCCATAGTGTCGGGGGGTTATGTGCGATAGAGAAGAAACACAACAATTCCGTCTCTTTTTCCTGAACGTAGCGCATGCGCCGAGGATCCCAACCATATACATGGAGAGGCATGTCTAGTGACCCAGGCAATTTTCTCCCAAACGAAGTGAGATGCGAAAAGATGTTCAATTTCATGGTTTCGAGGGGGACACAAGACGGGGTCTTTGAATTTTTGCGAAACTCGAAATATCAAGGTCATTTGAGGGTCAACTTTGGTTTTTCAAATGGGATGGTGTATTTGTTGTTCTAGAAATCGATAGAGCATTCAATTCCAGGTCTAAAAGTACTGGTATGCTATGGTCTCGAAACTGAAGAATCATGGGATATTCATTGAAAAAGAACAATAGATCGGACTACTTTTCAAGGGATCTTCTCACTTGAAACGCTAAAAAAGGCCATTTTCATGATTTTTTAAAATAGGTTTATATTATAGATATTGATATGAAAGTTGTCACACTTAATAAATGCACTTTCGAAATACATGTAAAAAAAATATTTATTCAAGTCACTATTTATAGACGGAAATGTTAGTTAAAAAAATGTCCTAAAAAATTGTAGGTCGCCGCTGTTGATGAAATCTCGGAGATGGATCATCCGAAACGAAAAAAAACGGTTTTAGATTTAGTATGTTAATAGCCATAGCGCATACCATACGATTTTTTATAAATGCAAAAATAACAAAATGGCGGACATTTTGCGAAGAAACAAAAAAACGTGTTTTGTCACCGTTTATTGCAAAAAAAGTAAATATCAAAATTGAAAAAAACCTTGATATGCCCTATAGCTAGAGTTGTAAAGAATGTGTGGTTAACATTTCATAAGGATCGGTTCAGTGGTTTCGACGATTTTATCGACAATCCGTCGAAAAACGTTGCTTCGAGAAAAACACGTTAAAGTTTGTTTGAGTTACATAAATACGTAACAAAACATTTTTTAATGTATTTCGAAAGTGTATTTATTCGAAATACATTTCGAATAAATGTTGTAACAACTTTTTTGATATAAATGTGTAACAACTTTTATATCAATATCTATAATATAAACCGATCAAAATAATTCATGAAAACCGCCTTTTTTAGCGTCTAAAGTGAGAAGACCCCTTAGCACCTAATTCTATTTATTCTACCGAAGTGTATCACCAAAAGCCCTTCCAGTACTTGATCATTTCCCTGCCCAGTCCCGGTTATTTCCCGATCTATTTCCTATCACTTTTCTTCCCGCGTAGAAATTTGAGTCAGGAAAAAGTACTGCCCCTGATCTGCCTTCCCTAGATGATATCAGGCTCTGGTCGGGCCTTCCACCCTGGAATAGGTTTACAATGTAACGGGTCTGAGACTAGGCCCCGATCCGCCGTTCCCTTCCTGGGGAACTAATCAGGAACGGGCCGGAGAACAAGCGATAGATGACCAGGAAAGTTGTAGGGCGTAGATCGGAAAATAACCAGGAACAGGCGAGGAAGTAAAAGATGACGTTTCAGCGTTTTTGGAATCCTTGAGAAGGTAAAATCGGCAGTGTATTCAATTTAGTATTTCGACAACGTATTGTTTGTTGGTTATCTACTTGCTAAAGTAGTATATGAGTGTATACATACGCTTGCTCGCATTTCCTAATAGGCAAAGAGACAGGAAAAACGTACACAGATCACTATCCGAGCAAAAAAGGCCTAGAGTGCGAAGGGTTATTTCGCAAGAATCGCAAAGTCATAAGCGTAAGTGCGCGCTGTGAGCATAGCACTGCTGTACGTGGTACAACTCACAGGACGAACTTTTATCCTCGTACGATGGTACCTTGCTTACGCGAAGCGCTTCGCTTGTAGCCACCTGGCGGATTGTTGGCGAAATATATTCAGGTAACGTCTTCCCGGCCAGAACATTGATATTTTCCAACATGGCGACATGGCGTTCGAAAACCACGAATGACCTGCTTTACTTTTTTTCCTCATAAAATAATTTGGCTATTCTTTATGCTCGAATAATTAGTTATCGTAATCCCGCTATTTATAATAAGCATTGTTATTCTTTTCGATTATCATTGATGGAATGAATGCTTTTAATGATGAATAGAATCACAAAAGATGTATTAGTTTCATCCCAATTAGTTATAAATATCTTTAATGAGGTGAAAAACAAAGTAACTCTTCTTTAGTTCTTAAAGGCAGACTACACTTTTCCGAACATGTCAATGTTCTGGCCGGGTAGACATTACGTCAAGATGTACTTGCTCGTAATGTATCCCGGCCAGAAGATTGTAATTTCCATACATAGAGGGTAAGCCGTAAAAAACGATTTTGCGGTCTTCCCGGTTTGTTCCATGGGAGGGCCCGGTCAGGTGAATCAGCCAAGGCAAGTCTGGTCAGGCCCGAACACAAAGTAGGGAATGCCCAGTCACATTTCTGCACGGATTGTAACTTCCTATTCGTTTCCCTGCCAGTTCCTGATCAGTTCCCGAAAAAGGAAACAGCGGATCGGGCCCTGGCATAAAACCTGTCACATGGCGAACCTGATCCACGCTGTAAGGCCTGGCCATGACCTGATATTACTTAGGGAAGGCCGATAAGGGGCCGTACTTTAAAAATATTTTTATGATTTTGAAATGCAAAAAAGCTAACCACATTATCTGGTGCTAAAAATAGTGGGAAGTTGACATACCATCCCTGCCTTGCAAGGTATTCATTCCCATAAAGGGAATGAAGATCTTTGCCTTCCCACTATACGTTATTACTAGCGTTATTACTATATTTATTACTAGTTATTATACTATCGCTATAATTCAACAATACAACGTTGAATTAATTGAACCAGTGTTGAATTGAATAAATTATTTAATCTCCTTGAGCTTCGCAAACGTGTTCCGAACGTTTTTACATATTTACTAGCAAAAAAGCCGCATGTTTTATATAAATATTCACAATCCCAAAGTAAAAATAACAACAGTCGTAATAATAATAACGGCAACCAGACGTCTTCACAATACACAAGCTATGTACACGCAGCCGGGAGAGAGCGCACAAACAGCCGGCAACGTCGGTGCACCAGATTGCTGCCTTCATCAAAGCGCCAAGGGCTAGAAAAGCGAGGAAATAAATACACGCGGGACACCGTTTGCAGAGTTTAATTACCCAAAGAAAGTGGGTGACGGTAGAGTGTGGAGGATATTAGTGAGACCCGTGTATATTTATATACAGAGCTGCATAGCATTACTCTCAAACTCGATTCCCCTTTCACGCATTCAAGACGATCAGAAAGAAAGGGCCAAAGGGTGAGGGAGAGTAAGTGAGAGAAAGGGACAGAGAGAGAGAGAGAGGGGGGGGATGAAAGAGCACGTAGAATTGTACTCTCCAAGTTCATATAAACACGTGGAGTGTGATGCACAGGTAGCTTGCCATATGTAGCCGGAGATGACGATCTGATGTCATGGTGTCGGGCTTTGTGCGCGGTGTACCGCACGGAACATCAAAGGTTGCCGCTAACACCACCCTGGGCTCTCTTATACTCATCTACAGGGTTGACTCCTGTCTCTGTCTCTCTCGCTCATTTTCCGTCTATGCATTTATACACACAGACATATAGTAACGTCGCACTCCTATCCGTCCACTCTTCCCATCATTTCTCGCCGAGAGAACACGTGCTTAGGGCTTAAAGTCAAAAGGGCCGATTCGCCAATGATTTCACGTAAAAAATAACGCGATTTGGCTCTTTTTCATTTTTT
>OX101790.1:11904474-11960342 GCA_944452715.1 Ophion slaviceki
TGTGTGTGTGTGTGTGTGTGTGTGTGTGTGTGTGTGTGTGTGTGTGTGTGTGTGTGCGCGCGTGTGTGTGTGTGTGTGTGTGTGTGTGTGTGTGTCTGTTTTTATCTCGCTCGATCCCCGCACGCATGATATTTTGAATATGTCATATCCATACAATGTTGGGTATCAGCAAATCCGGCGATTTTAAGGGAGGTCCTCGAAATATGTTTTTTTTTAAATATTAACTTTTCCTATATAAGTATATATATATATATATAATATATATCGAGTAATATAACAAATATAATATAAAAAATATTTTAAAAACATATTTCGAGGACTTCCCTTAAAATCGCCGCATTTACTGATACCCAACGTTGTGTGGATATGACATGTTCAAAATATCCGGTCTCCACATATACACGTGTAGATCTCCACGCGTGTAGGGATCGGGCGAGATAAAAACATCCCGTTTCCGACGAGAACGGGCAACATTTTTGCGTCCGTGGAGCGTGTGGAAGGCTCATCTCTTTTTTCTCATCAGATTCTCTCTTGCGACAATGCTTCGCACGTTGGGCTCTATCGCCCATAGTCATTTATGTGACTCGTGCATAGACAGCAGTTTTCTTTTTCTTCTCTCATTTTCCTTTTCATTCCCCTATCTATGCCTTCCTCTCGTGGTCCCTACCACGCTAGCCTCCCTTTGCCTTTTTTGACGAAGTTCACTCGGCCTGGTCCGGAATCGCGGAATATCGCCAACAGCCCCGTGAGGCCTCGGGAGCACGTTCGTCGACTGTCTCGTTACGAGTTGGAAAATGAAGAAAATAATCATAGACGATTCTTCATATAGGGTGACAATTATAAGGTGGCCTTGTGGCTGTGAGAAAAAGATGACATCTAATGGTTTTTCGAGTCCGCTTCGAAAAAACATATAGCGTATTTTTGTTATGAGTAGTATCAGCCAGAAAAAATTGAACTCTCCGGAAAAATAATCAAAATTCTATTTTGAATTCAACAGAATGACGATAATTAAGTTCCTGATAAGGAATATTTCTGTAGTACTTTTGGTTTAAATGGAATTTAATCTAACTCATTTTAATTGATTTCTTTTTATTCCATTTGTCCACTTTCAAATGCACCTTTGATTATATTTTTGTCGATGACGGGATGCAAAAAAAAAGGTTTTCCGGAGTATTCCGTATCAGGACTTTAATTACTTTAATTCTGCCGTATTCGAAATTGAATTTTGCTTTCTTCAGAACTCTTGAAAGGGGCGAGGAAAAATGGCTGATTTCCATTATTATTTTTAAAGACAATTTTTTAGCATTTTTAAAACTTAGGGTATGTTTTACTACTCCTTTTGGCTATTGCATGGTATTTTTTATTTATTAATCTTTGAAAATGGCGGAGGTATGACACGGTCTTCTAAACGGGTTGCGGCGGATGTTGTCAGACGTCGTGACATCTAGCGTCGGCGAGATTAATCTGAAAAAAAAACGAACGAAGATTTTTTTTCCATTAACACTCATACGCAAAATATGAACCAAGAAAAAGTGAGAAAAATATACTTTTTTTCTTTATTTTCGTAAACATTTAGGGTCATGTTTTAGACAGTAAGCTTAGAAAGATTCAAATCAAATTTTATCACAATCGGTCGATTAGTTTTTTAGCTATACGTCACGCCAGTTTTGAAAATGCAGTTTAGAAGACCGTGATATACCTCCGTCACTTTCAAAGATTAATATAAAAAATATCATGTAGCAGCCAAAAGTAGTAATAAAACATAGCCCAAGTTAAAAAAATAGTGAAGGATTTTTTCATTTTCAAAAAGAATTATAAAAATCAGCAAATGTTTCCATTGACTAAAGGGACCTTTAGGCAAATGTTTTCTGGCAAATACTACTCATTGCATAAATAGGTAATATTTTTTTCCTAAAGGACTTAAAAAACCCTTTATTATCATATTTTTCTCAATGGCAAAATCTCCGCGCAAGACCTTTGAAAAACGCATCGTCTCTTTATAATTGCCTCTATCAGGTGAAAATACGCGCATATACGGCAAATTCTAAATCTCACCACGCATTTCTCCAAAAAATTCCACTTCTGTCCTTTGATCTAGTTCTTTAAAAAAATTAATTTCTTCAAACTTTCAAAATTTACACTCGCCCTCGAAAGAAACGAATGCACATTGATGTTTCAAGGCAGAGTGAACCACATATCACGAGACGTGCGACTGCGAGAAGAAATCACGAAAAATCCGTTTCTCATACTATTTCTCTCCAAGCCGACTGACATTTCCGGAAAAAAAATCGTCTCGATTTGTCCTCCATCGGAATGAGAACAAACGGGACAATGCTTTTTCCCCGATGGCAGCCACCAGGGAAAAAAGGATACGCAACGGGATTTTTACCGACTGAGCGGCTGTCACCTCGCCTTAAGGGCAAAACGATGGACGCAAAGGCCATTCTTTTTTGCGTGTATACAGGCTCGCGCAACGCGTGCGAGTGTGGGCAGATGATGGCAGCGGATAGTGCACGAGAGTGAACCGAATTGGTCGTCACGCGCGTTCCCAGAGGAGAGGAGAATCCCGGCGTGCTCGCGATCCCAACGCGGTGAGACTGTTCCTCGTCCAAGCCTCCTGATATTCGTATGCCGTATTCATTTCACGTACACATCGTACCTCTCGGGGTATAACTATTATATATATATATACATACACATTATATACCGGGTGTCCCGGAACTGAATGCGTTTCCGCAATGGGGGGTTAGGGGTGAAATTCTGAGTCTATTGATATAAGCATGTGTGAGTCTCAGGTCAACCCCTGAATTATTATTAATTTTTAAAGGCGGGCCAATCCGGTGCGCCCGATGAGCCGGCGGTAGGTGCGGTGCTCCCACCAGGCACCACTCCACGCGCGTATCGCTCACCTACGTACCTCAGCTCATCGGGCGTGCTGATTCGCCCGCCTTTAAAAAATAATAAAAATTCAGGCGTTGATCCGAAACCCAATGCTTATATCAATCGACTCAGAATTTCACCCCCAAACCCCCTCCCCCCTATCAGGGAACGCATTCTGTTCTGGGACACCCTGCATATTGGTTTGGTGGTCTGCTTTCCCGCGTCTAGTCGGACACACACAGCTTATTTTCTCGTCGTCATCGTGGCGGGTTCGTTCGACCGATCAAACTAGTTCAACTTCGAAAACGCCGTTTGAATCTTCATGTACGAACGTCCGCATCTCTTTTTCCCCCGCGTCCCTCCCTCCGTCTCCTCTTCCTTTATTTATTCTTTTTTTTCTCACGACCCTCTTCCATTTTCACGTTTTTTTCTTGCATACGATTTTTTCTTTCTACGAAAGATAAAACAAGCACGCATACACACACGTAGAGCTGACTTGACCGATCACGATCGAATGTCGTAGTAGTGACCGCGAACGAGACCAAACTCGAATTACACATGGGAAATCGAATTAATGTGGCTGTTGGCAACGAGTCGACGGCAGCTGAATTACTTTACATAGGAAATCTGCAGATCCGATGAGAAAATTCTCGTATTATTTATAATTAATTCATTTGTATTATTCGCATAATTACACTAATAATAACGAGAATAGAGAAGGACATGAAAGTAGCCTTTGTCCGAAACTTCGTTCACGTGTGGGTTGAAAATTTGGTACATATGGGAATACTTGTCACGAATGGATTTTGAGGTCACATATTATCGAGGATTGCAGACTAAAGGTACACTGGCAGAAAAGTTCATGGTATTTACAAAAAACGTCCATAGTAAAAGGGGGGATGGTGAAATTGCCTATAGCTTACTCAGCCCCGGATTTACGATTTTTTCGAGCCGGGCAAAAACTTGACATTAGCGCCCCTTCCCTCCAGCATTTGATATTAAGGGGGGAAATCTCTTGAGACGCCCGAAAATGAGTCATTTTTCAAGATTTTTTAAAAAGATGATGAAATAATCCCATCTATTTAAAATTTTGACATTATCCTATTACAACTTTCGAGTGTTATTTTTTTTCTTTTTAAACAAAACAAAATGGCGGCATTATAAGGTTTCCCTTTAGGCGTCTTTTGAAAAACTGCTTATATTAAAGCTGAAAAAGTTATTGATCGATCTGGCTGACATTTTGGGAGGTTTCTCACCATAACATTATTGGAAGGATATACCTATAAAATATAAAAAAGTATAAAATAAAAAATTAAGTAGGCTTTGTAATCAAATTTTCATATTTCTGCTTATTTTCTCGATAATTTTTACCCCAAAAAAGTAATTTGTTTACGCGATAACCTTAAAACTTTAGGTATATCCTTCCAATAATCTTATAGTGAGAAACCTGCCAAAATTTCAGCCAGATCGATCAGCAACTTGTTGAGCAGTTTGATGAGCAGATTTTCAAAAGATTCCTAAAGGAATACCTCATCAAAGTTCGTCTCACAGGTAGTTTTATTTTCGATGGCGAGGATGACGAGGCCATTGAAACTTACTAAACCTCCCTGGATGCTAGGTGCTTTAGTGGAACAAGTTTTTTCCAAACACAAGAATATGGTGCCCCCTTAAATTGCCGTCCAGGGCAGGTTTGCTCCCCCCCCCCTCAGATCCGGCGCTGAGTTTATTGTCACCACATCCATCATCGAAGCATGCGATTTGGGTGGCGTCTTTGACTATCTATTAACCCAAAATAATGATCAACTATTGTACAAGGCTTGACAATATAGATATGGATCGGCGCATAAATACTAATGTTGTATACTGTACGTTAGGTTTTGTTCGGTCAAATTACTACTGTTTCATTCAAGTTTGTACAATTTATGTGGTTAATATGAACCTTTGTCGAGTATAATTTGTTATAAGGCCTCATGAAAAAAATTACGGTAATGTATACTTACAGCGAAAAGGTAAATCATTTGCAATTGTAGCAACCACGACTTAGTAGTTTTAAGAACTACGCATGTCTCACAAACTGATACATAGTACGTTTGTCACATTGCAAAAATTGGATATCAGTTCAACACTTCTTCTTGTAGTTCACATTCTGTTCTTGTAGGTCCTTGTAGGACTTATACTGCAAAAAAAAGATCTGTGCAAATTGTCACATAAATCGGAGGTAACAGGTTTTCGGCAGCACCGCCAGAATTACTTTTGATAATGCCATATCTGCAATCAAGATTCGAAGCACTTGATAGCGGAGTGGCAGTGTGCGTAGTATAGGCAAAAGTTAGGTAGGTTGATTGTAGATTCGACTAAATGTGTAGGCGAGACATTTTCTTCAAAATAACTCATTACAGGAGGTCAGGGTATGATGAATTATAATAAGAATTCATCGAGGTAGAACTCTCAGTCGCGTATTTAATGTGATTTTGGATTTATGAAATATTGTAGGCATTTAGTAGATGGGCATTGATGCCTTGAACCAAAACTTGAATAACACACCATATACGCATATAGCAGGTCGTCTCTTATAATGTGGTACAAACCACTATAAATGTCGTCGCAAATAAGAGGCAACATTGATAATCAATGTATGGGGTTGGCAGATGAGTTCGTTCGGTTTTTGTCTTTTATTCCACTCTAAAAAACCGAACGAACTTATTTGCCAACCCAATACATATATTTCAGCCTTGTTCACTATTAGGACCTTGGAGCGGTAAATCGTTGATAGTTTCAGAGAATATGTATTTTATGAAAACCTACTACATTATATTTATGAGAAGCTACTTTTTTTAGCTACTAGCTAAATAGGGAAGTTACTGCATTGCATGTAAGATTTGTTATCGCGGTTAACATTTGTGCATAATTTGTGCAATTGCTGAAATATCTATAAGCAGTATTATACTTTCGGCAGTAACTATGGCCATAGAATATGAATGTCTCTCAAAGAAAATATAAAATATAGTGCAAATATGGTCGAAAACACCATACATTTTTCTCAGTGTATAGTGCTGAATTCGTTTTCTATATAGTTGAAATAAATCACCTAGACACCTCCAGAATTAATAGAGATCGTCTCAACATCGCATTGTAAACCTACCAGTTCAATTTAAGGCTTAAAAACGAATTGAGAGACAGACACTATTTTCGATAATATTAACAATATATTATTAGTGCTATATAGTGCTATAAAAGTATCGTACTGCTTCTATATCTTATATATATATATATATATATATATATATATATATATATATATATATATATATATATATATCTATAAGCAGTACTATACTTTCGGCAGTAACTATGGCTATAAAATATGAATGTTCCTTCAAGAAAATATAAAATATAGTGAAAATATGGCCGAAAACACCATACATTTCCCCCGCTGTATAGTTCAAAATCCGTTTCCTCTATAGTTGGAAAAAAAGAGCTAGACATCTCCAGAATTGATCGATAGCGTCTCAACATCGTATTCCAAACCTGCCACCTCAATTTATGGCTCCAAAACGCATTGACAGACAGACAGTATATTCGATAATATTGGCAATGTATTATTACCATGATTATCACGTAAGAGAGATGCTCCTATAAATCATACCTCTGCACGTAAGATGACAAAACGAACAGGCACCTTTTATCATCCTCAAACGATACTCACATTACTATCATTGTAACTACTATTACTATTATATCCGTTGTTGTTATTGTGAGTCCGTGTATTAGGATTATGTTGAAATATTTGACACATGCAGCCGAGTTATAAGTGTGTACGTGTGTTTTCATATGCGTTACGTTTTCAGCGTCCATACTGCATGACCTCAGCGACATGCAGCCTCAAATAAACGCGATCAAAATAGAGCACCCGCCGTACTACTGCAGCAGCTATACCCCACCATCCGCAGTCTCGGCAGCGGATCACGCTCAGCCCGCGGCTAGCTTCAGTAAGTTTCAAAATCTCCCTGCTCACGCATACCCACACGCAGACATACCGACGTTCGGACGACATTAGCGACAACGAACTCGACCATTGTTTTCAACGGTTTGTCCAGCTAAAAAAGCCATTCGCACACACGCAGGGCGGCGGAGATCAATTGGGCTAATTTTTGCACACCACTCGAGCAGTCTATTCGACAAGTTCAATAATTAAAAAATGCCTCGACATTTTTGACGAATCGCGAGAGCGAGATGGAAGAAACTTCTTCGGCTAGTTTATAAAAACCATCGTTCGTTTTCCATTTTTTCCTTTTCCCTTGTTTTTTTTTCGAAACACAGGTCCACCGCCGGTGCACCAGCTCATAAGGAACGACAAGACTGATAAGGCACCGACGGTCTCGGTCTCGAGCGCCCCGACCTTCTCCCCCGTTCTCAGGCCCGAGGATGGACATCGCGGCATGGACTCACCCCACTCGCAAACGGGTACGTTCTCTACGATAGTCTAGCAAATATAACTTAAAAATACCGGTACCGGAAAACAAATACACGAACGAACAACGAAATCTTCGCGCGGATTGGCAATCGTCCGCGACGTATCGGCAAATCTGCGGAAGCTGAGAAAGAAATTCATGAACAGGATTCCTCGTTTGCCAAGCTATCACACGGATCATCCCTCAATTCGTACTGCGTAAAGACGATGCTGAAGTTGCCATTCAAATGCAATGGTAATGTATTCTTTTTAACTGCCCAAACTTCTTTCCTGGCAAATTTAGGCCCTGAAAATCAGTCAAACTTTTCTTTCGGGGTCCTTATCAGGGATCCACAATCGGATTCTGCAAAAAATTATTCCGTATAATAATAAAAGTAAAGATCTTAAAAGGGGAGATAGTTTAAGGCGAGGAAATTATTGCTGATTTTCATGATTTCTTTTCAGGGGAAAGATTTCTTCAGGATTTTTTAGACTTGGGGCATGTTTTAGTACCACTGTTAGCTGTTACATCGTACTTTTTCTTTTATTAGTCTGAAAATGGCGGAGGTGTAGCACGGAGGCGCAGTCAGACGGCGTGACACGTAGCGTCGGCGGGATTGGTCTGAAAAAAAACGAATGAAGATTTTTCTTTCATTAACGCTCATAAGCAGAATATGAACCAAGAAAAAGTGAGAAATGTTGAAAATCGATTAAATGGCACGCTTTGAAACAAAAAGTTTGAACTTCCCAAAAAAGATGCCTACATTTAAAAAAAAAATACTTTATTTTTATTTTTAAAAACGTTTGCGGGCATGTTTTAGACAATAAGGTTAGAAAGATTTATACCAAATTTCTCCTGATTCGGTCGATTATTAGTTTAGCTATACGTCACGCCAGTTTTGAAAATGCAGTTTAAAAGACCGTGCCATACATTTGCTATTTTTAAAGATTAATAATAAATAAATACTATGTAACAGCCAAAAGTGGTAATAAAATATACCCTAAGTCTAAAAAATGGTGAAGAAACATTACTACCAAATTTCATTAGAATCGGTCGATTAGTTTCTTAGCTATACGTCACGCCAGTTTTGAAAATGAAGGTTAGAAGACCGTGCCATACATCCGCCATTTTTAAAGATGAATGCATAAATAAGTACCATGTAACAGCCAAAAGTGGTAATAAAATATACCTTACGTCTCAAAAATGGTGAAGAAATCTTGTCTTTAAAAAATCAATCGTAAAAATCAGTCAATGTTTTCCTCGCCTAAGGTCCCCTTAAAAAAAATAAGAAGAACTTTCATTGCATTAGAAGGATACAAACTTCAGCGAAATCTTGGCACAATTTTATTTTTCTTCGTCTTCGGATATTCTCGTCCATCGTACTTTATCGAGAGGGGCGTCACGATTTACTTTTTTTATGTTCTCGCAATCCTCCTCTCCCTCTCTTTCTCTCTTTCGTTTGACCATGCTTGTTGAATCCTTAATTTGACTAACAAACATCTAACATCGAAATATTTTCAATAACAATCGCAATGACGATAATACCAACGGTAATAGAAAACGAATTAACAATTGTGTCGACTCGGTATGAAAGTACGTGGACAAAAAGATTAAACAAATAAAAATAATGAAAAAAGTAATGATAACGCGAGGTCGTTCTGTTTTGTACATCGATCGTCCCTTTCTTCGCTCTGTCTCTCTGTCTCCATCTGTCTCCGGTTTGTCAAAAACAACGATAAAAGGCAAATAAATGTCCATTATGCGATACACCCAATCTGAGCTCATCCAGCCATCATCGTGTAAGTAAGTAACGAGACTGCGTTCGCGCTACGACGACAGAGAGCAAACAAGGATACATTGAGTGTCATTCGAGGAAATAAAGAGGGAATTAAAAAAAAAAGTATTACAAATGCAGAAATCGGAAATGCGCGTGAGAAGGGACGAAAAAAGGCAAGGGATGCAAATCGACGAAATCTCGTGCAGACAAGCAACTTTTAAGACTACGATCAGTGCCGATAAACTATATATGCGAGCGAATTTAAGGGGCTACATCTACCTAGAGGCACGACAAAAATGGTCAAATTCCGATGTTTTTCCTGGGAAACGGTTGGTGGAAAAGAAACGCATTTGTTTAACACAAAGATACATATTGAGAAATTTTGAAAAAAACACTAAAAAATAGAGAACGACAATAAAAACATGGCCGCCGGCAGATGACATTTTTTTCGCGACGGTTTGGGGGTGGCACAAACTTGAGCTCCATTCTGTTTCCTTTTTCTCACCATCCAATTATCTTCTCTAAAGAAAAGAAAATTGACGCGAAAGCTGCGAGCGGTCAAACAACATTTAAAGGTCGCTCAAGCCATCCGAAAATTCTAATTTTCATTAAAAAAAAGATTCTTTTTTTTCGTCCACGTCTCACTCATGAATTTTACGCTTTATAATTTTTAAATTAACCTCGCAAAAGCTCTAACCGGCCAATGAATATTTAGTAGTCGCTCAAAAGCATGGAAATTTTCCAAATTTTCAAAATAATTAATCCTTTTTTCTTCAAAAACAGTTTTCCGTGCATCGTAATGCGTCCCACAGTTAGTCTCACTAGTCAAACTGCGGACCAATCGTGGCTGCACTCTGTGACGAGCGACGCCATAATACAATAATACATAACGACACATATCGTCTAATTGGTGTTTGTTACAAATGATTATAATAAATTATTCAGAAAATGTAACAGTTCGCTGTTTTTGTTTTGTTTTTATGCCGCAAGGAATTATAGTGCATGCGAGATTTATTTTTTGGCGATAATACTGAGTTTCGAAAGCTTTCAGCGATCGCTAAACATTCACTGGCCGACAAGAGCTTTCGCGAGGTGAATTTCAAAATTATGAAGCGTATCATTTATGGATGAGAAGTGGACAATAAAAATCGTTTTTTAAATGAAACCTTGAATTTTCGGATGACTTGAGCGACCTCTAAACATTTTTTGACCACTCGTAACTTCCGTGACAATTTTTTTTCTTTCAAGAAAATAATTGCACCGAGAGAAAGAGGAAGAAAATAGAGCTCAAATTTGAGCCATCCTAGTGGACACTCTTCAGCTTAAACGGTCTATCTAAAATCTAAAAACCAAGCAGGCTATTCAAGTTAACAATAAATACGAGTCATTGACGACCATCGATTATTCAAATCATTTTTTTTTAACAACGTGGCGACGAATTGAATCTCGAGCATGCAAAATCTACGAAAAAAGTTGTCGTTTGTACGTAACTATTAAAAAATGAAGATCGATTTTTTAAAAATGAGGTCGTCAACGTCCTTTAAATGTTTTTCATCGTACTTCCTGTAAATTTTGAAACAATCAATCAAGTAGTTCTCGAGATATCATATCCATCGATTTTGAAAACAGTGTTTCGAGAACAACGTTGCAATTCATTCAATTTTAGGAATATTTCAATGAAACTTACAGGGAACATAGCAGAAAGGTCATACTATCGGACAAAAATATTTCTGGAAAATGCAATTTTTTTACCCACCTAGGTAGATGTAGCCCGTTAAAATATTTTTGTTTTTGTTTCTTCTTTTTTGTCACGGGACTCAATGGTGGAGCGTGACGAAATAAAAAATACCAATGTATACGTTTGTGTCATTGGGATATTCGTAACACGATGAGAAGTTGGACGAAAAGTCGTGCGAAGATGAGAAAATTAAAGTTTAAAGAGAAGTTGGACGAGGACTACGACGACAACGATGATTCAAGAGAGGACTGCTAAGAATCACTAATAAGCGACATTACGCGTGATCTCTGTTTCAGTCTGAGCCCGAGCGTAGAGAGAAGCTCGCTAAAAGTCGACCAAAAGGTACTTTGTGATTGGTTATGATGTTATATCTATCTATCCTACATTTATATATATATCGATATACGTACGTGCATACTTACTGTGCGTCGTGATTGTTATATATATTGTCTCACTCTCTCTCTCTCTCACTCTCTCTCTCTCTCTCTCTCTCTCTCTCTCTAGAGCGCGCGCACAGAAAATAATTATGATAATATACGAATATATAAGTCAACAACTAAACACACACACACACACACACACACACACACACACACACACACACACACACACACACACACACACACACACACACACACACGCACACGCACACACACTTTTGCGCGGTAATATGTATTATACTTGAATTTAACGAATATGTATTCTACTTGAATTTAACGAAAATGTATCGGGATACAAATCGTATGACTGGGGTAGATCTTTTTTTACCGTCTTTTTTCTTTCGAGGACGTTTTCCTTTTCAATTTTTGTTGTGTTTGTAATCATGACGATGCTTTTTGTTACATTGGTAATTTATTTATCACGATTTTGCTTTTTTTTAAAGAATTTTCGCTTGACAAGCATTTGATGGGAAAAAAATATTCTCGAATATTTCATTAAATTGCAAATCACTGCAACGTTTCGGTCAGATTCGATCACCTTGCAGCAGGATTTTTTTTTTACTTCTTACGTTTTCAATCTCATAGTTGCAATTTATACAAAACTTGCTCGATCTCGAATAATAACTTCGAATACGATGTTGAAACTTACCGATTCAATTATTACTATTTGAATCCATTTAATTATAATTGAAATTTATTTCAATGAATTCGAAATCGGTACATTCGGAAATATTTAAATCCTTAATAGGGTGAACCGACCAGTAAATGGACGAATGACGATACTCTAGGATTCAAATGGACTTTAGAATGAAAATATTGTCAAAACTATTTTTTTAATGGCTGTAGCTAACAAAAGGTATCATTCTGATAGTAGAAAAAAATATTTAAAGTAATTGCAACAAACAATATTTGAGAAATTAATGAATAAGTAGGGCAATTACTAAATCGCCAACGAATTGACGAAGTCATCAATAAATGGTCACTTGACAGCCAGTACATGGACGTGTAGTGTAGATGAACGCCACTAAGGATAACGATTTATTATTTATTTTCATTAAATGTTAGATTTGGAGATCACTCTGTTGCAGGAAAATGATAGTATTCTCATACATATGAGTATTATATTCGTTATTAAGATTTCGTAGAAAATACACAACGCTTTTTTGCCTCGTAACGTGACGATCTCAAAAAACTACCAAAGTTTGTTTCAATGAATGAATAAAAAACGTAATTTTGTAAATATTTAAAAATCGAATGAAATGATCTGATGACATCAATAAAATGCACATTGTCATCTCTTGTCAGTAAATAATTTTGCAATTTTTAGCCAATGACCTAAATTTTCATTCAGCTTTGAGAATAATCAGAACAGAGCCCATATGTCCATTTACTCGAAAGAGGTTAGAATACAGTACAAGCAAATACGTATGTCTAATTCTGACGCATCTTTACGTATTTATTAACATGCTTTTGCAATAAATCAAAGATTTATTCTATCTTAAGGAGGTTGGATCGATTCAGTTGAGTCGAATGACGGTTTATTCAATTTTTTTCAATGAACCTCAACAAAATGCATACGAGGTACAGATTTATTCTGTATATGCTAATGTTTTAATAATATACTAAAGGGCAAAATTATGCATTTTAATATTTTTTATTACGTAAAGTAGAAAAACTTTTGTGTTACTACCAACTTGAACAAGTATAACATTATCGATGATTATTATGAAAAAAACTACGGCAACGAATGTTTTATACAATTCACAATGAAATTTTTAGTAATTTATAGTTATGCCTATTCATATTTACGTCACGAGATTATTGGCCCATGGTTTACGATGGGCAAGATGAGGATTTTTTTTCGAAATGTTTACAAAGGTTCAGTTTGCGTTAATCCGTTGTTAGAAATGGTTTATCTTGGTGCTAAATAACAAAAAAAAATTACATAACCTTTAGTGTGAAAGTCTTGCCCATCTAACCGCACGTTGAACTATATACATTAAACTATTTTTTATCTCTGGTGTTTGGTGGTGAAAAAAGTTGAAAAAATTCGTAAAGACTTAGTATAGTCTAAACAATAACATGTATTTTTTATTAAATTTAACCTTGGATTGTGGCTAACGCTCCAATCTCCTTAAGTAAGAAAAGTAATGCTTACCCTAAAAAAAATTTTAAACTTTGGTTTTCGCCTTTGGAATACCTACTGTGCACAGCCGTATAGTAACTAAGTTGCGCGGTGTGCAAGCAAGTGCCACAAACTGTAAAATTCCGTGTGGCGTCAAAATTCGATATCAAATGGAGAAATTGGTTTTAACGTCACCTGGGATTTTTTTCCTAAACTATAGTGATTTGAGCTTTTATCGACAATACATATTGTTTGCTCATTTCAAATATAAATCAGCTTTCGCCCATTCACTGGTTCCTGTTCATTCGCTGGTTTACCCTATCCGATCCTCTTTTTTATCGTAATATGACGGCAGGAAATTCATTTGTTTTGTTATAAAATTTCGAGCAACGATTCCGGCGGCACGCTTTTTTTCCTACGATTTTCTAGATAATTCTAGCACGTTACTTGAGCACTTGACTAAACATTTTCGAGGCGATCATGATCCTCACTCGAATCGATCGATGGCTGAATCGATGGCTGATGGTTTTTCTCTCAATTCTCGTTCCACGATACGCTTTCGTTGAGAAAGCAAGCTGCAAGAACAATCAAGTTGTGTTTCACTGCATTGTCACTGTACAACAAACTACATATTCATTCATATCTGGGGTCCACACACGAATAGGGACGTTTTTCAGCTCGGAAAAGCTCCTAGAGCGAGCCAAGTAGTCTACACGTTTCGTTTCAATTCCTCCAAAAAAAGGAGAAATATAAGACGTCATCCGAGCTCCCTGTCGACCATTATTGGCCAAGCAAAAATGAAAGTAGCAATAAATATTCTAATTTGAATAAAAATAATCCCGTATACAGGGTGTCCCAGAACTGAATGCGTTCCCTGAATTGGGGGGGTTGGGGTGTAATTCTGAGTCGATTTTCTGAGGCCAATCAAGTGCGTCCGATGAGCCAGCGTACATCGGTGAGCGATACGCGCGTGTCTGGCGGGAGCACCGCCCCTAATTAGCTCGCCTTTAAAAATTAATAATAATTCAGGGGTTGATCTGAGACCCACACATGCTTATATCAATCGACTCAGAATTTCACCGCCAACCCACCATTTCACGGACCGCATTCAGTTTTGGGATACGCTGTATTCTCACAATCAAATATACGCCGAACCGAATTTTTTCATCTACGATTTTGAAGAAAACGAACGATGTCACGTGAATAATTTACTACACGACTTCCGCTCAACGAATAAGAAAAAAAGCGCATTTTTCGCGAAAAAAAATTAATTTTCATCCATTAAAAAAAATTCCCCCTCAATTCGCGGTGGACTCTAAATGGTAAACACTGTGCCGGACTTCTGAAATATCTTCGAGCACTTATTACGAGGCCTTCAAATTACGAACACTGCGCTGAGCGATAAAAAAACATCCGCCGGTTGAAAATCGTCCCATTTCACGTAGAAGTGCCCGTATGTATGTATCCCCTTTAGCAGCACTTTCGTTTCATTTTATATTCTTATATGTGTGTATTACGTATATTGATATATTTATACGTGTAACGAGTACGAGCCAGCACGGGACTTTTTGAATTACAATAATAACAAAAATTTACAAGAATCGCTGGGATTGATTGAACACGAAAGAAAAAAGTCGCCGTTTTTTATTCGCGCGCGCTCGTCATGGCTCTCAATATGGTATACTATTGGTAGTTGTGCTGCACTCTCTATATCTCTCTCTATATATACATACATATATATATATATATATATATATATATATATATATATATATATATATATATATATATTTACACATTGGCCCACACCACTTATACTATTGGCATCGTTCTGGAACGTTAGCGGTTGCTTGTCTAATGTCACGTCTCTTCTCTCTATATCTCTTCTTCTCTTCAAAGTATTGTATAAATAAATAAATAAAGAAATATATATATATACCCCTCGTATGGAGGTACTTTTTTAAAAAGACCTGTACACTATAGAGGTACTTTGTTATTATCCATGACGAAGAGTTTCTTCCTCTAAACGAATTTCTCGGCGGTACAATGTATGGGGCGTTTCACGTCGACTCACTCTCTCAGCTATTGGACGTCGGTACAATTTCATTGATTTATTATCCACTCGCACAAACGCGCAATTATGAAATTGCAAAAAAATAAGAATATGAAATGCACGTTTTTTAGCTGTAGTACGGCGGACAGCGAATTTGTTTCGATCTCCTTCTCTTTTGCGGGCAAAAGCATTGAACTTTCGAAATGCGTTATTGAAAAATCGTTGGCTGAGGAGTAAGGCGAAGGGTGAGTTATGCTGTTGCGGTGCCTCTAAGTTGTGTATAGTCGAGATTTCGGAATATTGCGACCAGTGGGAAATATCGTTGTTCTGGGATGATAATTCTATTAGATATATATACATATATATATATACGTTTAGCAATAAATGTATAGTATACGTTAAAAAATAAATGGTATCTCTCGATCACCAGGAGTTCAGGCCTGACGTTCGTTTATCGATATGACGAATTAAATCGACCCCGAAATCGTCATCGTCAACGCAATCGTCACCAACCAACGTCCCTATCAACTTCAAACTTTTATATCACGAAGTAATAACCTAACACATATTTCAATGTTTATAACTCATATATACCTAGATATATATATATATATACACACACATACATATATATATCCTATATATGATGTCGATGTTGCATTAAGTGTGCTGAATTAGCCGCCTGCAGCTGTGTGCACGATTGTTGTGCGCGATTACCATTTACCTACTTCTGTTATCCTAAATACGAAAAAAAAAACAAGAAACCAAACAAACAAACACATGTCTCATATCCGAAAAGCGAGCAAATTCTTGAATGTACCCCATCGTTTTTCCACGTCATTCGTACGGCGTGGAAAGGTAAATTCGATGAAAAAAAACATACCACAGATCCGCGAGCTCCCGCGAGAGGACATGGAAAGAGCGGACAATCAGGAAATTAATCATGAAATAAAACGTTAATCGCACACGAGAGGCAATATTTTATTTGTTTTCTACAGCGAGCAGAATGGCGCGTGTATGTATGTATAGGAGCACAAAAAATCTTAAACAATCCGTAAAATGATGATTCACGTCACAAAATACGCGGGTAAAAGGTTCCGAGAAAAATTGTCTGAGTTATGGAACAAAAATGGAAAAATCACTTTTCTTGATGAACTTGAAGAAAATTGAGAGGAATTGAATGTATCTCCTCTCGTTGAAATCATATTTACTGGTGTGCACATATGAATAATTTCATGTAACAGCAAATTTCAAGAGCAGTAAATCGTTATGAATGATAACGAGTTGGTTGTAATTTTTCTTCGATCCTTATCTCCGTTCTGTTATCGTACAACTAATAGACGATATATATGTAAACGACTCGTAATTTTGACTCGTCCCATTATTTGCCCGTCCGTCTGGCTAGTCCGTCCATCGATCGGCTCGCACGAGTAATATTCACTCTGGAAATAACATTGCGAATTTTCCACTCCGTAAAATACCAATAACGATAATTAAGTGATTTAAAAAATCAGTATAATAAGACAAGTTATGAGAAAAACAAGCAGTGAGGAAAAATGTAGGTATTCTCCCTGGGGTCGGGGACATGCACGGACAGGCGGACGGGCGGCTTTTCATATATATATATATATATATATATATATATATATATATATATATATCTTGCTAAATGCAGCATATTAGCTCTCTTTGTCTCTCCCACCTGCCCTGCGCCCAGTACGCTAGATCTCTCTTTCTGTCTCTCTCTCTCTCTCTCTCTCTCTCTCTCTCTCTCTCTCTCTTTTTTCTGTCCTACTTTATCGCTGTCACTGTAATGTGTCTGTCCGTTCGTCTGGCTATATGTATATATATATATATATATATATATATATATATATATGCGTACACATAAAATTATAATTTTTTATATCTGTCTGTCTGTCTATCTGTCTACCCGACCCACCCCGCGCCGTCACCCCTGCCACACTAACCCTCGTCTTGATGTCGTAAAGCCACTTTTTGCCTCAACGCATATTCTACTCTTACACGTGTTTATGATAAATACTGTTTAATAACCGCGCTCAATTTTATTATCGTCAAGGGATGTTCCTACACTGTTTTCTACGGAGATTGGCGAAAAAAGCACATAACATTGTTTGATTTTTTGTTAACATCGAGTATTCGAGAATTCGCACTCGTATGTGGCTCGAATATCTGGTGGAAATTCATCCTGTTATATGTTTATTCTGACAATGCGATATTAATATTAGAGTCAATTAAGAAAAAAATCGAACTTTAACATCAGCGAAAAAAACGTTCTCTTTTTTTGAAAGACGGAATGGTCGAGTTTTCGTCGCAATTTGTCTAGCGAAGCGTGTATTTTTCAGTGCTATGTACGAAACTAAATAAAAATAGTTTTTTTTTCGGGCAGCAAATAAGGTAAGAACATCTCTCGATGTTACGGTATTTAATGTTGGAACCTTGAGGAGAGCTCGTCCTCGGAAATTCATGATGGAACAGCAAAAAATGTTTGCACACAAAGTTAGGTTTTGAAGAAACAACACGTGGTTGACAGATTTTATGAAAAAACAAAATCAAAATAAATTACCGATAATATTTTTACAAATTAGTCAGCAACAAATTGGAATCCCAATTTTAACTCGCCACTGACAATAGTGTTGCAGCGCAAATAATAATGTTGGATACATTTTTTTTTAATTGGGTCGACATAATTATTTTTAATCGTTTATACTCATAGATAATGACAGAGTGCTCAAGGAAAACAATTCCGAGTTCCATCTTATTACGAAAATATTAAACGTGATTTCCTATGACAAGCTTCTGTTATATCGTGCACACCAATCCTCTTCATTATTATTATTACTGTTATTATGGTGATTTTTATTATCCTTATTATCCCATCAACAAAAACTCCCTTCTATATCACTCTCACTGTACACGGCCAATGCTCTGGGTATGTCGTATGCTGGATGTGGATTACGATTAATTTTTGTCCGAGCATAAAAATACTGAATGTTGCAATTCAACGTTATATGCTCCCTATGGTATTTTAAATAATTATACCATGTGACTTCTATATTACCTTTACATACGTACGTAAGTTTATACAGATTATATATACAAGAAACACTTTGGAAAGCGTATATAAATATATATAAATGTATATACATATCTTCGTTGCGATATTGGTGTCGTTGTTTCCTAATAGTATACATATAAATATATTTATATATATTTATATATACACACGAGTACATATGAACATAATAATGATCGTGGTTGATGTTGATGTTGTCGTTATCATTGGTGTTTCTTGATGTGTTGTTTAATCGTTGTTTACCTTGCTGTTTGATGTTTGTTGTTGCACCACATATATGTTAATATATCTATATGTCTATATATGGATGTCGTTTTTCGCATACATATATATACATATAAATACAATATACCTTTCAGCTAGCCAGCCTCACGCTTGGAAGTGCCTTATCTATCGAAATTAAGAAGTCAAAAATATATCCTCTTCAACTCATAGTATCTCAATTTCTCACGCGTACTCTCGCTCTTTCCTCACTTTTTTCAATCGCCAAAGTGGACATAACGCTGTCGCCTCCTAACCGCTCCAACCACCCTCCTAACAATTAATAAGCAACATATAACCCTCGTACTAATTTTTCTCGTTGATTGCCAGTTCAAGGAAATAATCAGCACGTGGGCACGGATGTATAGTTCCTTTTTGTTTCCATTGGATTCTGATCGTTATTAGTGTCGATCGATTCATCCCCGTGTAAAGATCGATGGATCTATTTATACCGGCCATATTCTACTTGTATATCTTTGTTCTCTCAGCAGGAGTAAATTTTCTAATATCGTTTGCAACATCTAAAGATATGGTTTTAATAGCACAATATTTTGCAGTGTCGTGATATCCATTTTATAATTATAAGAGTATTTTTTCTAACTTTATATGCAAATTTAGTCGTTGCATTTTGGCGAAAGCGAAAAAGAGTTGAAGGAGGGTGATCGAGAGTCGTTGGGAGAGTGTCATTGGCCGGAATGCGTTGGACGATAATTTTGTTGAAACTCGGTGATTTCAGGTCTTCACTCGCCTCACGAGAGCCTCGCCAGCGGTTCGGGACAAAGCATGTCAGGACTTGCTTACTATCAACCCGATCATCCCGCTTCAGCAGGGGTCGTCAAGTATCCGGAGAACGGCCACGACACACTGTCCGATTTCGTGACTTTCGTATGCCAGGAGGCCGAGAACACTCAGCAACTACCCCAGGTAGCTTACGGGCCCTGTAGGACCCGCGCCAGGTGTCGCGCTTAACTACCCCCACTCTATATATCGCCCACTCTTCATTATCGCGCACTCGATCCTCATTTTTCCGCCCCCCTCTCTCTCTCTCTCTCTCTCTCTCTCTGTCTCTCTTGCTGTCTCTCCATCAACCCTAAGACGAAACCGTTAAATCTACGCAATGTTGATGTTTGCACCGTCGGAAGTGCCGAATCCTTCAAACGATTGTTAGGAGCCTCATCAGAGATGCAGAATCTGAATCTGCGAGTAAAATAATTGTGAATAATTATAAAGATAACGATATAAAAAGATAAAAGACAACTTCCGTCGGATCCCAACGTTCCAAGCTTCAACACCACGAATCTATTTCACTAAGAAGGGTCGAACATTTCGCTTATGAATATTGAAGAATATCAATGAGTAAGGTGACATGGAGCAGTAAATATTCTCCCTGTAGAAAAATAGTGAGTACCCCCGTGCTGACCAAGAACGATTCAGCCCGAACTGTGCTAAATTTCCTACATTTTAGTATTTTTACATTTGAAAATGGCGAAGTACAACATACGAAAACTTGGAATTTCAATTCTATTGCATATATCGACAAAAGGAAAAAATTGTATCCTTAAATGTTCATCGATGGAAGGTTCAATCATCTTCAAACATTTTAAACGAGTCCAGCAAGAATTAAGCAATCTTTGCGATCTTACAATCCCTGTCAACCAAGCCATTCATTAATTCGATTGATGATTTCTCGGTCCCCAATACGTCGAGACATGCCGAATAAATTAATTTGCCTATAACGTACGTATTTTACTCTGCCCAGGAACCTCCAGCGATCTACAGTCCTTGATCCACTTTACTCCCACCCGTATTCATCTCCCGACTGTACATTAGTCGTCCGTAGTTAGTGGTAGAAATGGAACGAACCCCTTGGGTGGTATAATAGTGGTGGCAGACGCGACACTTGACGCGGCAATGTCCGGCCTGCACAACCCCCGTTTTCCAATCACCCTAGGCTGTAACTGTAGAACTAAAGAGAACAAGTAGGCGATTTCAATTGTTTAACAAGATGTTCTCTATCTCTCTCGATCAACCGTTCAATCAATGAATTTCCGTCTACAAGACGGTTAAATGTTCAGAAGCACGAAAAAGTATGCGACGAAAATAAAAAGATAGCCAAGAGTCAATTGTTTTGAGCGCCGCCCGGGGTGGATGGATCGGGCGCAAGCGGGTCGATAGTTGATCGGTGGTATGCGATTTTGCAGGCACAAATCGCCGGACAACGCGCTGGGTTGCAAAAGTTCTCACAGTATTATCCGAGCTCGATGCTACCGCCGCCACCGCCCGCCCCGATGGCAAGGCCGGTCGCTATAATACGATCGACCGGTGAGCTGACAGCGACGAGCGCCGGTTCACCCCCGACCTCCTCGACCTCGCCCACCGATCCGTCAGAACTTGGCCCCCCAGGAAGCCAGGAACAGCAGCAACAACAGCAGCAGCAACAAATGGCGGCCGCCGCCGTTGGCCTCGTCAGTTCCGGTTGCCAGAGTTCCGGCGATCCAGGGGGACGAAAGAGCCCAACACGGATACTCGTTGCAGCGCCACACACCAGTAGGGAATACACGTTCGCACATTTTCACTCGCAACCTGGACAGGTAAGTTACTTTGAGATACTACGGACACGGTAGCTAGTTGGGTGACAGATGCGATATAAAAATGAAAAAAACGTGATACTTTGATTTGGATAGAACAGTCATGTGATGGAAAATCGACGTTAGAGGGCGCGCGATCGGTGTGCGACTGCGGTGATTAGGCGTATGACGTAGCAATTACTTGAGTCAATCTTTGGATAGGTGCACGCTTAGTCACTCACTTGATTGCTGTCCGACTACTAAGCAGGAAGCCGTTTCACGAAGTTTCTGTTGGTAACGCAATGGCACAAGAGAACAGTGGCGGTGGGCAACATCTGTGGGAGGTATCAGATCCATAGCGACCCATTCCGAATGCATAATTATATTTTGTTAACACACAGGCTCAGAGCAACTGAAAAACCCGTACCGCCGCGATCAGCTATATTTCGCTAGCAAGGAAACCGTTTACGATGGTCCTCTTCGATTTCGTTCAATTTGTCATATGTTGTTCCTCATCGAAATCTAAAAAACACGTATTTCGTCTTATCGGCATATAAACGGTCTTAAAAGGTGAAATTCGCCCTCAAAGTTGGATATGTGTAGTGTGATTAAGGGGTTACCCACACTTGCGATTTTGAAAAAATCGATTTTTTTTATTGCATTTTTTTGAAGTATAACAATCTGAGAATATGTCCTGAAAATTTCAAGTCGATCCGAACAAAATTGACTGAGATATGAGCGTTGAAAGAGAAGAATCCGTTGTGTAAACGACCGGCTAGTCTGCCGACTGGCGCGCTCGACCCTCCCTCCGACCTTCAATGCATTGTTCGATGAAAAGGGTCGTATACCTGGCATTCACAACGTTCATATAATAGACTGGAATTTATAAACACGTATTTTCGTTGTCTGTTATGGTCTAAACTCGTCAGTGTAGCTCGAAAGTTCGACTATATAAGACGTATATTCCGCCGTTCATAATATTATAAGCGCAGTTTTTATTTATTTTACATTAAAAAATGGATCGAAAAAAGGTTCGCAACAAACAAGAAGCAGTGGTAATTTACGGAAATCTCGACCAATAAAAGGAAGGGTGTTTTTAACCCCAACCTGGCCGAAACGGAAACTGAAAGTTTCAGCAGGTCTGCGAAGAAACTGAAAAATAATATTGATATGACTGTGAATCAAAGTCCTAATATTGAATATCGGATTTTGAACTTTTGGGTTGTGTTTGCTGCTATTTCAAATTTAGTGAAGTGCAAAACGTGTAATGGAAATATTACATTTGAAACGGCAAGTGCAAGAGGACTAGGCTCCAAAATCGTTGTGAAATGTGACTCATGTGCAGATCATTTGATAACATCTTCTCCTTTTTTGGAACATTCGTATGAAATAAATCGTCGATTTATATTCACCATGCGAGTTCTCGGCATAGGATTGGCTGGAGCACAAAAATTTCGCGGACTTATGGACATGCCAAGGTTTCTTACCGAGACTACATATTCAATAATTTTGAAAAGTATTTATGAGTCTATGAAAACATGTGCAGATGTAATATTTAAAAAAGCCGTACGAGAAGAAATTAAAGATACACCTAATGCAGAAGGCTATGCAACTCCTCAATTAACAGTTTCCCGAGATGGATCCTGGAGGAAGCGAGGATATACGTCGTTGTTCGGAGTCACATCAGTCATAGGCTACTACAGTGGAAAAGTACTTGATCTTGTGGTAAAAAATGCGTATTGTAAAATGTGTGAATCGTGGAAACATAAGCTAAATGATGCGGACTACGAAGAATGGTACGAAACACACGAAGATAACTGCAGTGCAAATCACGAAGGCTCCTCGGGAAAAATGGAGGTGGACTCCATTATCGAAATCTTCAAGCGTTCAATTAGATGATTAAACGAACTTACTTGTAAGTGAAGTTCGATCATAATTGTATGAAGCACCTCTTCTGATAGACCACGATGTAGTTACCTCCACTATGCCCGAATCACCACACGCTTTGCAGTCAACAAAACTCTTTTGTTTTTAGCTGACCTCTCCTGTTCTTACGTTCATATATTCAAAGTGTTGTCGTAAGAGGGTTCATCTTTAGGATGAATTAGGGAGCTAACCTAGTAGACAGATTTTAGGGTGGGAAGTGGTCTATCAGAAGAGGTGCTTCATACAATTATGATCGAACTTCACTTACAAGTAAGTTCGTTTAATCATCTAATTGTATTTCGCACCTCTTCTGATAGACCACGATGTAGATATTTAAAGAAAACGACAACCAAGCCTATATTGCGCTCAGTAACTCATTTATAATCGTAGTAATGGCATCTACATACAATACAATAAAAGTGTTCACAACGCAACCAAACTGGATCAACATTTTGTTTCAACTGAACTTGAGATTGAAGATTTTCCTCCGAAAATCATCAGTTTTTTAAACATTTTCGTAAATGGCGTTAGCAAACGCTGTGTTCTCCGGTAGGATTGGCAAATCATAAAAACGAGCAAATGTTTTGGACTTTTCTGACCAACCTGCCGCCTTTCTAATACTATCGATGCCCAAACCTTTCCTTTTGGCAGCCGAGGTTGCAGCATGACGCGTGCTATGCGCCGAGAATATGTGGGTATCGATGCCGCTCGCTTTTAAGACACCTTTTGTCCATCGCGCCAGCGTTCCAGCAGCAACTTTTCGAACCGGTTTCTTTAACGAAATAAACAATGAGTCAACCTGACCCCGTATGTGTTCTGTTCGCTGTAAATAAGTGCTCAAAGTTTTCCAGATACATATTTTCTCATTTGAAATATACTTTGGTAAGATGAGTAGTGGTTGGGAGCGATTGCGCCCCGACGTTTTAATCAAATCTGGAACTTTTATTTGTACCGTATCTTGGTTTCTGTCGATGTTTTGCACTTTAATCAACGACAACGTCTGCATTCGTTGTCCCGTTATAAGAGCCAAAAGAGTGGCGAGTTTTCCCGACAATATCCTCAGTCGAATTTCTTCGTTGTCGCCTAAACTATCAAAGTAGGCCAAAACAAGCTTGGGATCCCATGTATGTTCGTATTTCGGTTTCGATGGGCGAAGCTCCGATATCCCTTTGAAAAGCCGCCGAATACGAAAATCTTGTCCCACGTGAGGACCGACTACCAAAGAAATCGCGGATCTGAGGGAGTTAAGCGATCCACGTGCTGCTCCGCCCTTGAATTCTTCAGAGAGAACTTCAATTATCTCCTCTATCGACGGTTCAAGAGGGTTGATATTCCTCTTTAGACAAAAGGGGCACCACTTTCGTAGGGCGCAGTCATATTGCTTCGGAGAGGAGGGCCGAAGTGAAGAAATTATCAATTCCAATGCTCCTTCCGGGATATTCCTTGCTTGAAACGCTCTCACTATAACCTCCCGACCACCAGGGAAAGGTTCTTCCACAGTGGGTGAGGTTCCCTGTTAGAGGAACAAAGTAAGTCTTTGCTTGGTGAAAAAACAATTGGATGACCAGCAATCATTTCGCGGAATCTAGGGTACCACGGCTGTGATGGCCAGTCCGGTACTACTAAGATAACCGACGCTCTGTCCTCTCGAATTTTCCTTAAAACTCTCGATATCCAGGCAAAGGGAGGGAAAGCGTAGCCTAGCGCAAATCTAGACCAAGAAATCGTAAACGCATCGATCGCCATGCATTCCGGGTCATACGACCACGAAACGTATTCTTCGCACTTTGCATTGATACGAGACGCAAAAAGGTCAATTTTCCGGCTTTCCGAAAGCGTTTACAATTTCTTCGAATGCTCTATCTGCCAACGCATACTCGGACTCCTTTTCTGTTTTCCTGGATTGATAATCGGCCTGGACATTTTCTTTAGTTCCAATAAAGGATGCGACGATATTTAGTTGCCGCTCTTCACACCAATCCCATATCGTTCTCGCTAACGTTGCTAGGGTCTGAATACGCGTTCCGCCCATCCGATTTACGTATGCGATTGCAGTCGTGTTATCCAGCTTCAGCAATATGTCACAACCATGTAACTGGTCTGCGAAGCATTTCAAGCCAAAGAACGCTGCCGAAAGTTCCAAAAAGTTTATATGCATGCCTCTCTCCACGGTGTTCCAAAATCCATGCGTCTTTTCCGTTCCACAAACCGCTCCCCAGCCGGATTTTGATGCATCACTTCGAATTTCCATAGTGAAATTTGGAGGCTTTATCGAGTTCTCTGCCTTCATAATTTTCCTTAGCCACCAATCAATATCGGTCTTAATTTTTACAGTCAGATACATAGTCTCGTCAAAATTACCACTATTATCTCTCAGAGCCAACAGTTGAGCTCTCTCAAACTCCTTAATATGAGCAAACCCATACGGGACTGCTGGGCAGCATGCAACCAGAGTTCCAACAAAAGTCGCAAACTCTCTAATTTTAACTTTGCTTTTACGCAGTAATCCTCGAGTTAGACCCATTACTTTCATCTGTTTTTCCTCCGGTAGCTCTATCGTCATTTTCTTTGAGTCTAGCCAAAATCCCAAAAATTTACACCTGTTAGTTGGCGTTAATTGTGACTTTTTATAATTAACCAAAAAACCTAGCCTTTCCAACAAGGATGCTGAGGCATGTGCATTCTCTTTACACTGAGAAAAACAGCTTTCGATAAATAGTAGATCATCAAGATAGATAACTGATGAAAAACCGTTTCCTCTCAAATAGGATACTACCGGTTTTAATAATTTTGTAAAAACATACGGCGCCGACGAAAGACCGAAGGGTAAGCATGTAAACTGGAAAAGCTCGCCTTTAAAATAAAATCTCAGGTATTTCCTCTCAGTCTTGGCTATTGCGATAGTATAATACGCGTCTTTTAGATCTAGAGCGGCTAGAAAACACCCTTCGCTCATTAAGTTTATCGCAGTTCTTCTATCCTCTAATTTAAAATGCTCCGTTTGAACAAATGCATTTAGTTTCTTAAGATTCAAAACCAATCTAAAGCCCCCATCAGATTTTGGAACTGGAAAAATGTCGGAAAGGAATTGTCCTTTACTCTCCTGACATCTTTCTATCGCGCCCTTATAGAGCAAGGTTTTGATTAGATCGCCAACTATTAGGCTCTCCTTATGCGACCACATTCGTTCCTTCGGACCGGCCGCCTGGTATGGGGTTGATAAAAAAGGGATTTTATATCCGCTAACCCAAGCCAAGATGCGCTCGTCTGACGTAATTTTATGCCATTCGCCCTCAAACAAACGTAGTCTACCTGCCACCTCGCTTACAGGCTGAACTACCATTTCCGGTAGTGACGATGACCCTGTCGGCGTTTGGGTTCTTCCCGACGCCGATTGTCTTTCTGTCTCGACGTGTTGTTCAGGTTCCTTGATACATTCATTTTCTTCCCGCCCGCCTCCGACGTTCTCAGGAACTGTGATCCGGTCTGACGTCGAGGCGGAACTTTCGCGTTTTTTGAAACTTTGCAATTGAATGCTGACACACCAGGTTTCAACTCTCGAGACGCACTTTCAAGCATCTTCGCAGCTTTGACCCGTCCATCCAGATTCTCGCCAAACAAAAATTTATCCGCCTTTGCTGACGCTAAAACCTCCTTGAAAGGCGTGTTCAAATTTGCGAGAATCAAATTTTTTCGAACCGCCGTCTCGTCATGTTGAAGATCTGTCAGGAGGCGGCCAACGTCGCTCAGGTGTTCCAAGAGGGAGAGTATTTCTTGCTTATCACAAAGTACTGCTTGAAACATCCTCCCCATGGCGGAGAGGCACGCAGTAAACTTGATTTGTTTAGCAACAATCCTCTCGTCTCGTTTCTTATTAGGTTCCGAAAGGGTGGTATTCACCTCCGGATTAATCAGCGGTGGATCTATAAAAACCGCGTTTTTTGGCGGGGAGTATTTTTTGACGAGCGAGGATACCTCTTGGGTAGGAAGGCCCTCCTTTAGGACTTCTTCCCATCTTACTGCCAATTCAGTCGGAATTGCATCGCCCATTTCACGAGTTTCTAAAACTCTTTTGCCCATCAGCTCAAGAATGTGAGCATCGATTGCTAACTCGCCTTCAGGTATTTCGTTAGGCGAAATACCTTCCCGCGCG
Organism: Ophion slaviceki; assembly: GCA_944452715.1. NCBI lineage: Eukaryota > Metazoa > Arthropoda > Insecta > Hymenoptera > Ichneumonidae > Ophion > Ophion slaviceki. The sequence goes on from OX101790.1 coordinate 11,931,943, forward strand.
CTATCGCGGAGTTGACCGTGGTTGGCGATTATTTCGGTATTACTCTCGCGCGGCATGCCGTCCGATGTGTTCATTATCTGGACGGGGGTCCTCTGTGTGACTGGTACTTCAGCATATGACGAACCATGAATCTCGACAATTTCGCCGTCTCGAGGTTCCTGCCTGACCGACGTTCTTCTCTTCCTTCCACGATCTGACTCTGACGAGCTCGAGCGACGACGATGGCCTGGCAAGGACGGTACCAACATCAGAACTCCGTACATAAAATGTACACGTTGTGCAGGTTAGAGCCTGACACAACGAAAGTACGTCTCTCACAGATTAGTGTCTGTCAGAGTCAACGAGGCTTCCGAAATGACGCTTGTGTCCGAGAAAAACTCTTCCTCATGTAGGTTAGAGCCTACATGAGTGACAAGGTGTTGCCTTAGTCGAAAATCAGAGACGGAACGGGGAAAAAACGTTGCCATGATCACGGCCATGTAGGGGCCCAATCTACAAAAGAACGCAGACGGGTTAAAATACCTACTTTTTCGTTTCTTGTTATGTTTTTTCCTCTTAACTATCTTCTCGAGTTTCTTCAATCTTTTTTCGAGGAAGTTCTCCGTATTTTCACTATCACTTGAATTATCCAATGTCATTTTACGAATCGCGTGTGACTTCTTCGGCACACAGAAGAAGAATGAACGTAAGAACAGGAGAGGTCAGCTAAAAAAAAAGAGTTTTGTTGACTGCAAAGCGTGTGGTGATTCGGGCATAGTGGAGGTAACTACATCGTGGTCTATCAGAAGAGGTGCGAAATACAATAGAAAAATATAATGTCCTGTACCGTTACTATATTGAAGACGGAGATTCGAAAACGTACACTGGGCTAGTAAATTCTCATCCTTATGACGACGTAGAAGTTATAAAAAAAGAATGCATCGGTCACGTCCAAAAGCGTATGGGATCCCGCCTTCGTAATTTAGTAAAAAAAAAAACAAAAAGCTTGGTGGTAAAGGACAGCTGACAGGAAAATTTATTGACAAGCTCACTGTTTACTATGGACTTGCTATTCGACGCCATTCTGCTTCTGTTCACGATATGCATGAGGCAATATGGGCGACCTTCGATCATTACAGTTCAACCGATGCAAATCTACACCATGAGAGATATCCAACCGGTGAAGAATCGTGGTGTTCGTATCAACGAGCTCAGGCGAGAAACGAGGCTTTCCAACACGATTACAAACCACTTCCATCAAATGTATTGGATGCCATCAGACCTATATACAACGATCTGAGTAAGGAAACTTTACTCGAAAGATGCATCGGTAGCTTCAATCAAAATAACAACGAAAGCTTCAACCAACTTATTTGGAAAATCAGCCCAAAAATCGTCTCGAGTGGAGCAATCGTTGTAAATTTAGCAGCTTATATTGCCGTTGGACTATTCAACGAAGGTTGAAAATCATTATTATTTTATTTGAACTAAATCGGAGTGAGCTGTGGACACAACGCGCACGAATACGCTGATAAAATGGACGAAGCACGGATTGCACTGGCAGAGAGACGTGCGGACGAGAGCACTCGTGAAGGAAGAATGTTACAAAGGCAACACCAAATTTCCGTTTTGCAAGCGGCATCGTCGGCGGAAGAACATCTGTATGGGCCCGGAATAGATGACTCTATGTAAGTTTACAAAAAAAAATATTTTCTTCGTGTAAATTGAAATTGAAACTTTAAACGCGTTTTTCTCAAAATGGCATTTCTGAAGTCGGTGACCAAAATTACTCGAACACTAATGAACCGATCTTATTGAAATTTTGCAGGCTTATTTAATACATAAAAATGTAGTCTTTAATCGTTCGATGTTTTTTTTTCGAAAAAAATGGCCGTTTTATAGCCAAAAAACGGCCGTTTTTTTCGTTAAAATCGAACCATTAACTTTGACTGTCCGCCATTTCGTGAAAAATGAATATTTTTTTAAATCCTTTGATTAAAGACTAGTTTATCCTTATATTTGACTAAATCATCCATTTTTTTTTTCAGATGATCCACTTCGCCGCAATGTTGGTCACCGCAAACCGTGTATATAAAAACATTATTTCATTGACGGCCATTTGCTACTAAACAATGTAATATTTTTCAATAAAAAAATTACTGAAAGTTCTTCAAGATGTGTTCTTTAAGATGGTATATTGATCAATTAAAAAAGTTTTGTAGTTTTCTTTAAAAAAATTCATGAAAAAGGCCTTTTTTTGCGCTACAAGTGGGGGTAACGCCTTAAAGTGAGATATTTAATTGAAACCAAGTAAACAATAATGCTTATGGCGGATAATATAAAATGGACTCTTTTCAATTCCAACGGGGCAAACTCGTAGAAATGTATAGGGGTTAAAATGCAAAAATTGGTATAGCATGAAAACTATTTTTTATATTTGAACGAACCCATTTGCATCTAAGAGAGCTTAAAAAAGTAGGATAGGTTTTTTTCCTTCATTTTTCCAATAAAGAACTGTATCATTTCGATTTCAATTATTATTATTTTTTTAAAGAGGTGGTAAAAATGCAAATTACGCACCGTAAGTCGGCCCTGTGGGCTGTCTAGCGTGTCTAATTGGCCATGTCGGACTCTCACACATGCCGGTGCCGTCGGAATGGCGATATATCGACTAAAACATCCCCCTCCACTGTCCGCCCCGCGGTAGGGCAGGTGGGTACATCCGTGAAGGCCCTCGTAGGCCCGGGTACCCCGGTGAGTAACGATACCGGTAAGCCGAAGCGCTGATAGACCAATGCCGACGTGGGCACGGACACGTCAATTGGAAGTGGTGCGAGTCATAGTACGCACGAGAATCCGACCAATGATCCTGATTGTTACCATGGGGGCCAGTCTTCCCGCCGTCCTACGGGGCGGTCACTAGCCGATTGTGGTTGGTTCCGTGGTGGCAGTGGTTGGGCCGCATGCTGGTCAGGTCAGCTACGTGCACCCGACGGGTGAGCTACGTTTTTATTAGCTCGGACAGCAACCTGCAGAATTGTTAGAGTGTTGGAAAGTCACTCGGCTTGACCAGTTGCATTAGGATCTGCCTCCTAATGTAAACTGGAAGGCGTAGCGTGTGCGTGTACATACTCGCCGCGGTGGTTGGCGTTCTCCGACCTCGAGGTCGTGGGGCCCGTGTTGTTAGGGCTACAAGCTAGGTACAGCACGTTAAATCAAATTGGCATTACATGTCCGCCTCGCAGGGTGGCAACACGTTAGTTTAACCTCACCCCCGTGGGTCCTGTCCATCGTCCGTCCCGTTTCGTTTACGCATCACTACGTCTTTCCCGTTTACATGTCATGTCTCCCTCATTCATACGGCAGGCATCCATCATCTTTCTGACGGCTTAGTGGTCTTCGTCCCGTAGCATCAGCCCGATTATGTTATCGGGCGTGATGTCTAGTCTTCAGGTCCAATTGTTGTCGCCGTGTCGTCCATTTGTCGCACGCAAAGAACGTGTGTTCCGCATTGTCTCGTTTGTCCGCAGTACTTACAGTCCGGCGTCCATACTCGTTTCATGTTGTGTAGATAACTTCGGAAATATCCGTGTCCCGTGAGGAACTGGGTCAGGTAAAAATGTACGTCCCCTCATCCCCGTTCGGTCCACGGTCTTAGGTCCGTTATCAGCCGTCTTGTCCATCGTCCGGTTGCCTCGGTTGTCCAGCGTGCGTGCAAGTCCGTCAGGGTCTTCTCTCTTTCACGCCTAGCCGCGTCAGCCCTTTCGGTCCCTTCGTCGCGTTCGTATATTCATTTTCGTTCTGTAGTAGGTGTATAGGAATCACGCCCGTCACCACCAGGGTCGCGTCTGCCGAGACGGTCCCGTAAGCGCACGGTATTCTTAGTGCCCCTTGTCTTTGTACGTACGTCATCGTCTTCCTGTATTTTTCAATGGCCAGCGCATTCGCACTGGCTGTCGGGAAGGACATCGAGTGGGCCGTCATCATCAATAATCTCCGTATAGACGGTCACGGTCCGTGCGTATTTGTCATCAGGCGGCTGAGCGAAGTCACCTTCACCGCCGCCTTCTCGGCCGTCCGTTTTATGTGGGGCCAGAAGGTCAGCTTCATGTCCAGAGTCGCCCCTAGGTACTCGGCGTCTCCCCTGGTCCCCATACATTCCGTTCCGGCTTTCATTGGAATGATTGTTGGAATTCGACGTCGCGTAAGCATGAAAAGCTCCGCCTTGTCCAGTGCAAGAGACAGTTCGTGCTCCTCCATTCATTTGTGTACGCGTCTCATGACTTGATTCAGTGTCCGCTGGGCCAGATCCGCACTGCGCTCCACGATCACCGCTGCCACGTCATCAGCATAAGCGACGAGCAATGTGTTGCGTGCTACTGCAGCCTCAGCAGTCTGTCGTACGTCACGTTCCATAGGTCCGGTCCTAGGATTGATCCTTGCGCGACATCCGCGGTGATACTTCTAGTCACCTGTCCATCAGTCGTCTCGTACGTGATGCGTCTCTCGTTGAGATAGTCCTTCAGTACCCGTAGAAGATAAGGAGGAATTCGGAGAGTGCTTTCCAGCGCCCCCAAGATATCCTTCCACCTAGCCGAGTTGAAGGCATTTCTCACATCTAGATGTGAGAAATGCCTTCAACTCCAGTCACCAGTATCACTAGGAGTCACCAGTATCACTAGGAGCCTTGCCGCGTGACAGACCTCATCCGTCCTCCTGACGGCCTCGACGACCTTATGGATTGTCCCTATAGTCGATTGTCCCTTGCAAAAGCTGTGCTGGTTTTCGGACAAGCCTCCGGCCGCTCTTATCGCGTCTGTCAGTTGCGGTCTCAGTAGAAGTTCGAAAACTTTACCCGTTGTGTCCAGTAGACTCAGTGGTCTATAGGAAGACGGCATATGCGGCTCTCCTTTTCCTTTACTATGGAGGACCAGTCTAGCCGTCTTTCAGCGCGTGCTGAACGTCCCTGTCCTAAGACATTCGTTGTACATACTGAAGAGTATCCCAGGCCTCAGGCGTGCCATCAGCCGAATATCTTCCCCGCGGCCTCCCCGACTTCAATTATTTATTTGATTTTTTTATACGAGGGAAAAATGCGTTAGGCACCATAGTAGAGACACATTCTATTCCGTGTGTCGGTCTTTCCTTATGGCCTACCGACTAAAAACCTCCTCTGTCATGTCTCCGCGGGATGGCAACACGTAAGTATAACTTCACCCCCGCGGGACCTGTCCATCGTTCGTTTCGTGCCGTTTGTCAGTCTCAAGGATCCAGTTCATACATCACCTTTCATTCCTTTGTCATTCATTCTCATTCACTCTCCAGGCACCCGTCCTCTTTCTTTCCTCTCAGAACCGCTTCGATAAACGTGGCGACGAGTGTCCAGCTGTCTTCGTCCTGTAGCATCGTTCCAACTATGTTATCAGATGTGATAACACCTGTACTCCGTTCCAGTTGTTGTCTTAGTGTCGTCCCTTTGAGTAAAGGGCAAGTCGCCACCTTCACGTGGTCTCAAAGGAATACTGACCCTTCGGGGTTTGCTAAAAGCGGCCAAGGCTATAGCGTATATGACCGCCTCGAGTGCACGGGGCGGGTGGCTAAGCGTGTTTTCCGTTCTAGGACGAGCACGTGCTAGTTAGCTACACCCGCAAGTGGTCATGGCATCATAATACAATATGTGAGAACGGTTGAAGGACGGATCGCTTTTCGAACGCACGATAACCCTCCCGAAGTTACCGGGCGAGTGGAGGATATACGGGTTGGCGCATGGGGAGGTCTCCTTCGGGAGGTTTTCTTATGTGCCTCTCGAACGGTCCCGCGAACATAGTGGAGTTAAGCGAGCGGTGTTGTGCCCAATAACACAACCAGGCCCAGACTGCATCGAACGGTACTATGAATTCTCTGCGGCAGTGCAACCTTACTCCGGAAGGAGGACGGGTTGGGTGGGTACGCCCGCGACGTGTTCCCTGGACACCTCCAACGGAATGGCGAATCCAGCCGACGGGCAGATTCGAGCCAAGAGGTGACTGAACCCCACTAAACAATTTCGGCAACGAAATTAACACTGGACGGCGGGGTTCGAATATGAAGGACAGATTGAATACTCGTATACCCGATGGGTGATGGAGCACAGGTTGGATCATTGCGATAGTTCCACCTTCACAATAAATGTCTTAGTGTCGTCCATCTGTCGCACGTGAAGAACGTATGCTCCACGTCGTCTAGTATGTGTCCGCAGTACTAACAGTCTGGCGTCCGTACCCGTTTCATGTCGTGTAAGTACTTGCGGAAGTAGCCATGGCCGGTGAGGAATTGAGTTAGGTAGAAATTTACTTCCCCAAAACCCCGCTCCGTCCATCGTCTTAGATCCCGTATAAGTCGTCTGGTCCACCTTCCTCCCGTCGTGGTCGTCCAGCTAACGTGCCAGTTCATCAGGGTCCTTTCCCTTTTACGCGTTGCCGCGTCAGCCGTTTCGGTCCTTTAGTCGCGTTCGTAGATTCGTTTGCGTTCCGTGGCTAGTAGGTCTACAGGAGTCACGTTCGCCACCACCAGAACCGCCTCGACTGAGACGGTCCTGTATGCGTATGCTATCCTTAGTGCCCCCTGTCTTTGTACGTACGTCATTAAATTTCTGTATATTTTTACGGCGAGCGCGTCGGCCCAGATCTCTGCGCCATACAGGAGGATCGAGTGAGCCGTCGTCATCAGTAGTATACGTATCGATGGTTTCAGTCCATGCGTGTTGGCCATCAGGCGGCTAAGCGAAGCAATCTTCACCGCCGCCCTCTCGGCCGTCCGTTTTATGTGTGGCGAAAAAGTCAGCTTCGTATCCAGGGTCACCCCAGATATTTGGCCTCCCCCCCCCTAGTTGCCATTCGTTCCGTCCCGACTGTCACCGGTATAATCGTCGGGATCCGTCGTCTGGTCAAAAAGAGGATCTCTGTCTTGTCTAGTGCAAGAGTCAGTCCGCGAGTCGTCATCCATCTGTCGATGGGCCTCATGACCTGGTTGAGTGTCATCTGGGCCAGATCTGCGTTCCGTTCCACGATCATCATCGCCGTCACATCATCGGTGTAAGCGAACGAGTGATGCGTTTCGCGGCATGTCCAGCCTCAGCAGGTTGTCGTATGTCACGTTGCATAAATCCGGTCCCAGTATGGGTCCTTGCGCAACCCCCGCGGTAATGTTACGGGTCACCGGTCCTTCTTCCATCTCGTACGTGATGTGTCTGTCATTAAGGTAGTCCTTCAATACCCGAAAGAGGTAGGGGGGAATCCGGAAAGTACCTTCCAGCACCCCCAAGATATCCCCCCACCTAGCCGAGTTGAAGGCGTTCCTCACGTCCAGTGTCACCTAGGGGCCTTGCCGCGTGGCAAGCATCGTCCGTCTCCCTGATGGTCTCAGCTACCTCATGGATCGCCCCTATCGTCGATCGCCCTTTGCGGAACCCGTACTGGCTCTCTGCTAGGCCCCCGGCTGCACTTATCACGTCCGTCACTCTCGGTTTAAGAAGGAGTTCGAATACTTTGCCCGTCGTATCGAGGAGACTCAGGGGTTGTAGGAAAACGGCATATGGGATTTCCCTTTTCCTTTACTAAGGAAGACCAATCTAGCCGTCTTCCAGCGCGTGCTGAACGTTCCTGTTGTTAGCCATTCGTTATACATATCGAGAAGAATCCCGCGCCTCAGGCAAGCCTCCGTGCCGTTTTGTATTGCGTCGTTACTGCGGCCGCGTATGGCTTGTCCCTTTCCCGGGCTCGGTACATTCGGCGTTTCGTCTGTATGCAGAGTCCCCGCAGCTGGGCAATCTCGTCCGTTCACCAGTATACCGCTCGTCTGATTTGCCGTATACTTTTGCGCGGTATTGAAGCTTTGCATAAGCGTACCGTTAGTTTTGTTGTCTCGTCCACGAGTCGTTCGGTCCTTCTCCGTCCTGTTAGTTCGTGCGGAACTGCCTCTGAGGGTGGGACTGCTTCCAGTAGCACCCTCGAGAACTTGTCGCTGTCCAGTTTGAGTATATTCCACCGCGGGGGTCGTTCCGGCCCGTTACGTCGCAACGCTGTAAGTCGCACCACCTCAAAGACGATGTATTGCTGGTCGTTGGCCGTGTAGTCATCGATCACCCTCCATCGCCTCATTAGTGGCAGATACCATCCGAGATCATTGTCACGTCCGGTATCGAGGAGCCCACCCCCGGTCTTATGCATGTGGGTACTCGTCCCATGTTGGCGACTGTCAGGTTCAGTCTTGCTGCAATTTCTAGCAGCAGACGTCCGCGTCTGTCCGTCTTGGTCATGGCCCACTCTCTCGCATTAAGGTCACCCGCGAATATGAAGTCCCCGGACACCTCCCTCAATGCGTCTTCCAGCGTCCCTATTTTCGTTACAAACTCTCCAGCGAACCAGTTCGGGGTCAAGTAGACGCTGACGTACGTCAGAGCGCCCACTCTCACCCAGACGAAATCGTCTCCCGCTCCGCAGTTGAGAACGCGCATGCCATGGTTTTAACCCTAATGGCCGACGTGCCCGCGCCGTCTTGGGACCACGTCGGGTTCGTCGTGTACCTGTACTGTTCGCTTAGTATGAGTACGTCAGCGTTATGTTCCGTCGCGATATGAGGAAGCAGGAGGTGTGATTCCTCGCATCTGTGCAAGTTTCCTTGTAACACCGTCACGTCTGTATCTTTTTTCTGCACTCCTCCAGCGCCGCCCTGAATACCGCACGCCCCCCGGAGCCCGCTGCACGCGCGGTACTCCCATGCCCCGCCTCAGTGCACAGGAAGCATGTCGGTGCCAGTCTGCAGTTCTTACCGACGTGGTCCATCTTGCCACATTTCCGGCAGCTTTGTCTTCTGTTCGGTCCGGGGCATTGTGTCCTAGTATGTCCGTAGCCAAGGCACTTATAGCACCTTTTCAGTTCCGTCCTAGGTCTGACGCGACAGTACAGCGATCTTTAGCCGTCCTTTCTTGAGTAAGGCGTTTGCGGCGCCCTCCTCAAGCTCGCACACAGCCGTACACTGTCCCTGTTTCTTGGGCCCGAAGATATGCACCTTCGGGTCCCTCGTGTCCTTTGTCTCTAGTTGAAGCACCTCCGTCACTTGTTCTTCACAGTAGGACCAGTATGTCCTGTCTAACATTGGAGGTCATGTCTCGTACCTGTGCGCGCGCTCCCAGGGCTTGCCGAAGCTTGTCCTGGAAGTTCTGTCGGTCTCCCGCCCCGCTTTTGACGCGGAGCAAGACATCTCCGTCCTTTGTCATGCGATAGCCGCTGATCTGCAACCTTTTCGGTACCAGGGGCAACGGCTTTCATATGTCGCAGTGTCTCAGCGTACGTCTTGCTCTCGCTGGGTCTGATGAGGACTACCCCAGTACCGATTTTCCGGGCCGAGCGGCTCCTATCCCCTCTTTTCACCGTTGGCGTCGCAGTCGTCGGCGTTTTCGTCACCTGTCTGTTCTGTCCTTTCTGTTTCCGCACGACTGTTTGCCACGGGGTGGGCTCCGCCCCCTCCGTCGGCCGTTTGGCCAGTGTCAGGTCCAGGCTTGAGCCCGTGGTCTCGCTCTGCCGTTTAGTTTGTGGCGTCACTTATTCATTCGCGCCACGCCGTCCCTCAGCGATCCTGAGCACGTGCATTATATCACATTCGTGCTACGCCTCGTCTGCCGCTTCCCGGATCCTTGCCATGTTGGTCGTTATTACGGTGCTTATGTTCTGTCGCACCCCCGTCTTTTCTTCCATTTTCACCAGGCATTCCCTGATAAACTGTAGCTGGGCCCTGATCTTTGCCTCAGCCGTCTCCGCTACAGGCGCGATCGGCACTGTCTTTTGTCCCGTTCGTCCGTCCGTTGGTTCTGCTGTCTGCGTCTTTGTCGTTGTTGTTTGTCGGGGTTGGGGGCCCTATTTCTCTTGATGCGTTAATGGTGTTTCCTTTTTGTTGTGCTACCATGTTTACGATTTCTCCCTTACTCCCTTTTGTTTGTGTGTGTGTGTGTGTGCTTTGGGATAAAAGCTACTGCTGCAGGGCCCATTCCGGGCGCCAGTCAGAACTACAACTGTATGGGGATTATACACTGGCTGATGGGGCAGCCAGGTCCATCCGGCTTAGAAGACCCGGGCCCCTGTACTATTCAGCGGCCCAGGAGCATCGAGCCTGCTTTATACTCTCCGTGCCGTCTGGCTGTCCGCGCCGAGGCCGCCTGCCGCGAAGGAGAGCGGGGGAGTTCCAGTGCCTTCTCCCGGTATTAAGTGTGCGTGCTAGTGAGTGTTGGTCTTTGTGACGTGTACCGGTTCATTTACTCGCATTCATCCAGTAGCCATACAGGAGGTACTCAATACTTGAGCCCTCCAACATTCATACGCACACTCACTCCATTCGCTTTTCAGCGTAGCCCGTTTATAGGGGACCCCGATCATTCGCATCACCAGTATGTCCCTCGGACGTGTTTGTGTAGGTGTTTGTGCTTTGTGTGTTTATGCGTGTTCTCGACGTGTCGGGTGATTTGACTTGCACACCGGCGGCTATGGCGAGAGCGCTGAGCGCACTCCCGGGCGGTGGGCTCGCCAAGATCCCTACGCCATTCTCGATTTCAATTATTATTAATGTTATTATTGCTATTATCATTACTTTTACGAGGAGCGAAATGCGTTAGCGACCATAGGAGGGACACACGTTCTCTACCGTGTGTCAGACTCTCCTCATGGCCTACCAACTAAAAACACGTAAGTAAGTAAGTATAACCTCAGGCTTGCGGGATCCGTCCGTCGTCGGTATCGGGTCGGTTGTCCGACCAGGCGTCCCGTGTCATTGGCTCGTAAATTTTCCACATTCATCCTCCAGACATCCATCCACTCTCTTACGTCTCAGCACAGCCTCGACGAATGCGGCGATGTTTGTCCACTGGGCCTCGTGTTGTAGCATCAGCCCGATTATATTATCGGGCATGATGTAACCTGCCTTCGTTTTCTCTATGTCGTCCATCTGTCGCATGTGAAAAACGTGTGTTCCGCGTCGTCTGATATGTGCCCGCAGTACCTACAATCTGGCGTCCATACTTATTTCATGTTGTGAAGGTTCTTTCCGAAGTATCCGTGTCTGGTGAGGAATTGGGTCAAGTACAAATACCTTCCCGAAACCCCGTTTGGTCTGCGGTCTTAACTCCGTTATCTGTCGCCTCGTCTATCTTCCGCTTGTCTCCGATGTGCAGCTTGCGTACCAGTTCATCAGAGTCTTTTCTTTTTCACGCTTTGCCGAGTCAGGTCTTTCAGTTCCTTCGTCACGTTTGGAGATCTGTTTCCGATCTGTGGCTAGTAGGTATATAGAAATCACACCCGCCAAAACCAGAACTGCCTCTGCTGGAACGGCCCTATAGGTCCCAGTCTCTGTACGTACGCCATTGTCTTCTTGTAGTTCTTGATGTTGAGCGCATCCGCCCACACCTCTGCGCCTCTATAGGAGGATTCAGTAGGCGCCGTCGTCATCGACAGTCTACGTATTGACGGTTTTGGTCCGTGTGTATTTGCTATTAGGCGACTAAGCGAAGCAACCTTCGCCGCCGCCCTCTCGGCCGTCCGTTTTATGTGGGGTCAGAAGGTTAGCTTCGCATCTAGAGAAGTAACTCTAGATGCGAAGCTGACCTTCCGACCTTTTCTCCCTTACTCCCCGTCTATTCTGTCCCGACTGTCATGGGTATGATTGTCGGTATACGTCGTCTGGTCAGCATGAGGATTTCTGTCTTGTCTAATGCAAGAGTCAATCCGTGTTGCGTCATCCATCTGTCGACCGCTACGATCCACAATCACCGCCGACACGTTGTCGGCGTAAGCGAGGGGCGATGCGTTCCGCGGTATCTGCAGCCCCAGCAGAGTATCGTACGTCACGTTCCATAGGCCCGGTCCCAGTATCCATCCTCGCGCGACACGCGCGGTGATACTTGTGGTTACCTGTCCATCCTTCGTCACGTACGCGATGCGTCTGTCGTTGAGATAGTCCGTCAGTGCCCGAAGAAGGTAAGGGGGAATCCGGAGAGTGCATTCCAGCACCCCCAAGATATCTCCCCACCTAGCCGAGTTGAAGGCGTTTCTGATGTCCAGAGTAACCAGTATGACTAGGGGCCTTGTCGCATGGCAGGCCTCGTCCGTCCTCCAGACGGCCTCGATGACTTTGCGGATTACCCCTATCGTCGATCGCCCCTTGCGGAAGCCGTGCTGATTTTCAGACAAACCCTCGGCTGCCCTGATCGCGTCTATCAGTGTTGGTCTCAGTAACCGTTCAAAAAGTTTACCTGTCGTGTCCAGAAATTTCAGTGGCCTATATGAAGCCGACATATGCAGCAGGGTATGCCGTCCGGTCCCGGTGCTTTCCCCGCCTTCAGAGAGGTCGTAGCTTTAATAAGCTCTTCCTAAGTAAAGGGACGTCTCAACTGTCGTCCGTGTCCGTCAGCTCCCCCCTCGCCGAATGAGCCGGGAACGAACATCGACGATCTGTCCCATAGTCGTCGCGTCTTTGAGTTCTGGCGAACCTCAAGCTCCCAGCCTCTGAGTGATATTTTTGTAACCCGGACCTCAGGGGTCTCGGTCCACCTCCTCGCAGAGCTGTCTCCAGCAGCGCTTCTTACTATTTTTTTATCGTCATTGTCAGCGTCTTTTGTGCCGTTTTGTACATCGTCGTTAGAACGGCCGTGTATGGCTTGCCACTTTCCCGAGCCCGGTAAGATGCAGTTTGCGCACGTTCCACCGCGGGACCCGCTCCGACCCATTGCGTTGCGTCATTGTGGGTCCCGCCCCTTTAAACACTCCCATCGCCTCATCCGCGGCAGGATACTGTCCGAAATCATTTTCACGTTCGGTATCGAGGAGCCCACCTCCGGTCTTACGTATGTCGGTACGCGTCCCGTATTTACCACAGTCAGGTTCAGTCGTGATGCCATTTCCAGTAGCAGCTGTCCGCCCTGGTCATTCCCCACTCTATCGCTCTCGCACTGAGGTCACCCGCAACTATTAAATCGCCCGATAGATCCGTTAAGGGGGACAACCATTTAGAACCTCGAAATTGAGCAGTTTTTTCGGAATTTTTTTGAAGGGGGAGAAATGGATGGATCTTTTTGAAATTTGTACAGTTTATTACACCTATTTTAATGAGTATTTTCCATTTTTAGTAATGAAAAAATATTGAAAATTGACGGAGATATAGCATGATGAACCCACATGGTCGCGGAGGCATTTTTTTACGGTGCCAAGTGTAGCGCCGTGAAAAATGATCTGAAACAGAAATGCAAAAGGATGCGATCAGTATATGCCTGTAGTCACTCGTTAAACCTAATTTTTTGATAATAAGTTAAGAATTGTAGAAATGGCAGGCATAAAATTAAAAAAGTCGATATTTTCGAGAAAAAAAATTTTCTTCGCTGATAAAAAAATCGTTAATGTTGAGAAATTTCTAATATTTTTAGGTTTACCAAGTGGTCTCATATGTTATGAAATCGTGTGCAACATTTTGGCCCGATCGGTTGAACAGTCTCTGAGCAATCGTTGGCACCAAAAAAAAGTGGAAAAAAAGTTTTGAGAAAAACGCGTTCGAAGTTTTGGTAACGGAAAAGTGTTTGATAAAGCTACTTACAAACTAATCCGCTATGGCAGCTCCATACAGCAGGCCTTCAGTTTCTTCAAAAAGGCACTCATAAGGCACTCATAAGGCTTCTTCATAAAAGGGCTCCCCGTTGCTCTTTAGTTCGTATACCTGCGGTCGGCTCTCGGAGTGAATGGACGAGGGTCTCGAAAATTGGCTCTATCTCCGGAAATTTTTGAGTTTTGGCCTAAGTCATGAAGTTTTTCGGATTCTATACATATTTAAGTAACTTGTAAAGCAAAAAAAAAATCGATTATTTGAAGGTTCTAAATGGTTGTCCCCCACTCTTAGGAAGGTTCTTAACGCGTCCTCCACTCTGCCCGTATTATCCTCGAACTATCCAGCGGAGCAGTTCGGGGTCAGGTAGACGCTGACGTAAGTCAGAGTGCCTACCCTCAACCAAACGTAATCGTCACCCGCTTCGCTGTCGAGCGAGCGCATGCCAGCGCTTTTAACCCATAAGGCCACAATATCAACGTCGTTTGGGAACCACGTCGGATACGTCATGTCTATTGTATTGCTGGCTTGATATAAGCACTTCGGCGTCGTGTTCCGTCGCGATTTGAGGAAGCAGGAGACGAGCCTCCTCGTATTGGAGCATATTGCCCTGTGGGACTGTCACGGCTTATTCTTGTTCCTGCATTCCTCCAGCGCAGATCTGAAGATCGCACGCGCCCCGAAGCCCGCAGCATGCGTGGTACTCTGGTGCCCTGCGTTCATGCACAGAAAGCACGTCGGATCCTGTGTGTAGTCCTTGCCGACGTGGTTTGTCCGGCCACATTCATCGCAGCACTGTGCCCGGTCCTTTCCGATGCAGTTCGTACCCAAGACACTTGTAGCACCTTGTCATCCTAGGCCTGTCGCGACAATACATCCATCTTCTTTTCAGTCGCCCCTTCTTGAGCCGGGCATTCGCAACACCCTCCTCGAGTTCACACACTGCCATACACCCTCCGTGTCTGTTTGGGCCGAAGACGTGCACCTTTGGATCCCTTGTATCGTTCGGTTCACATCTCAGTGTCTCGGCCACTTCCTCTTTGTCTGTCACGTAGTCTAGATCCCGACGTTCACCTGTACGTTAGAGGTCAAGTCTTGTACCTGTGGGTCCTCTCCCAGAGCTCGCCGCATCTTGTCCTGGAAGTTCTGTCTTTCTTTTGCCCCGCTTTTTACACGGAGCAAAAGACCTCCGTCCTTAGTCATTTGATAGCCGTTGACCTGCACCTTTTCGGTACCGGGGTCAACGGCTTTCATACGTCACAGTGTGTCCCCGCACGTCTTTCCGCCGAAGAGTTTGATGAGGACCACCGAGGCCACCCCGCTCTTGCTGCTTGTCCCCATCCGGATGCCACCCGGCACTACAACAGCATGGGGATTATTCACTGAGTGATGGGGCAGCAGCGTCCATCTGGCTGGGAGGACCCGAGCCCCTGTATTATTCAGCGGCCCAGGAGCATCAAGCCTGGTTTACTCAGGGTACCTTCTGGCGGTCCGCGGCGAGACCGACTGCCGCGGAGGGCGACGGAGGAGTCCCAGTGCCGTCCCGCGGTGTTAAGTGTGCGTGTTAAGGAGTGTCCGACTTAGAGACGTTTACCGGTTCATTTACTCGCATTCATCCGGTAGCCATACAGAAGGTACTAAAAACCTGAGCCTCCCGACATTCATACGCGCACTCACTCCCATTCCCTTTTCGGGGGAGCCCCTTTATAGGGGCCTCGAGCATTCGCTTTCTCAGGATGACCCATTAATAGGGTCCCTGATCATTCGCATCACCGGTATTTCCCTCGGGCGTGTTTGTGTGTGTTCTCCGCATGTCGGGTGGTTAGTCCAGCACACCGGTGGCTATTGCGAAAGAGCGCTGGGCACACTCCCGTGCGGTGGTTGCGCTAAGATCCTTACGCAAAATGTTCTTATTATTATTACAATTCATCATATTCCGACGTTTGAGGTAACTTTCCTTTATAAGTACCACGCGAAAATACGTATCGCCTACTTTTTTTAGTTCTTTCAAATGCAAAACAATTTCAACCCCTATACATGCTATTAAATGTGCCCCTTCAGAATTAAACAAAGATCAGTCTTGATTAATTACCGTAATAGTTATTCTCCCATTGGTTTCGATATATCCCAGACAGAAATGTGACCAGGCATTCCCTACTTGCTGACTACCTGATTTACCTGACCCTTTTATAGAACAGAAGACCACAAAATCGATTTTTCACAGCCGAAACTTTGTTTGGAAATTACAGTTTCCTGGATGAACTAAATTGCGAGCAAGTACAGTTTTATGTAATGTTTACATAGTCAGAACATTGGCACTTCCTGAAAAGTGGAGCCTGCCTCTAAAAATTGGGTAAATCTCTTTTTCTTTTATCCCATTAAAGATATTTATAATTAACTGGCATGAAACTAATACAACCGTTGTAATTATATTCACCATCATAAGAATTCTTTTTATCAATGATAATCTACAAAAATATTAATGCTTCTAATAAATATCGGTATTGCGATAAGTATCAATTTTAGCATAACACGTAACCAAATTATTTAACGAGACAAACCAGTAAGCAGGTTGCTCGTGATTTTCAAATCTACTTTTTTAAATCGAGGTCACCTCTCAGACAATATCAATGTTCTGGTGGGAAATTGTATAACGATAAGACTTCGACCCGTAGTTGTACTACGTACAGAAGTGCTATGCTTACAGCGTGCATTTACGCTTATGATTTTATGATACTTGTGAAATAATAAGTATTGATACGATCTATTACTATCTATTTTACTCGGGTATATCGTCAAAAGGCCTTCCAGTACCTGATCATTTCTCTGTCCAGTCGTCGGTTTATCCTACGCAGAGCCCTGTCGGTACACCATCACCTTCCTCGTCATTTCTCCGAAATTTTCTGATCCTTTTCCTTGTCAGATCCCGGTTATTTCCCGATCTATTCCCTGTGACTTTTCTGGTCATGACCCGCATGTTTCCCGGCCAGTTCCTGATTAGTTCCCGAAAAAAGGAACGGCAGATTGGGGCCTGGGCTAAGGCCCTTTATTGACCCACGCCGGAAAGCCTGGCCATGTCCTGATTGTATCTAGGGAAGGCAGATAAAATATTTTTTCCAAACTCAAATTTCGACACGGGGTGCAAGACTGCAAAAGTCACGATGAAGGTGTCCATCTTTCAGAATAAATTTCACCCGTTGACAGCAGTTTCCGCCAATAAAAAAAAACGTGTTTTTCAGATTTCAATAAAGAATAACATATCACAAATTACACGAAATCTGAGTGGGACACCGAAAACGGTTGCCTTGTGAATATCAATTCTGTTACCATCGAAAACTACTGTCGATTTTCTTTCGCTGCTTTATTCGTAGCACATTAAAAAAAATAGCAACGATCCGACACCCAAATGCTTGGTCAGTGTCATCCTCGTTGTTTTTTCGATCGAACTGAGCTTTCGTTGCAGCGTCGTCCCTACTAGAGCGACGATCTCACTTCCAATTACGCAATCGAAAGTTTTTTCGATTTTGAAAATTTCGTATTGCCGGCCGATTTAATTTTGCAAAAAGGGGGGAAAGAGGAAAAACCATTCTTATTAGTGCAACGAGAACTCCAGGTGACTTCGCCGATACTGATTTGTCTCTTTTCTCGTTTCTTATGCCCTACCAGCAAATATTCACCTATCCAACCATCAGCTCGATGTCGGGTGTCATATCACCGACGAATCTCTCGCTCTTCTCGTCGCCGGTCTCGGTAACGAGGCCTGTGGCCACTCAGAGAACCGTCTCGAATGTTCCGTCACGCTGGAACACGGCGCCGTTTATAAACCTCGAGGACGATTACAACATGATTGCGCCCATAATAACGGGCACTCCCGGCGAGCCGCCGTCGACGATGGACGAGGGTGAGTTCTTTCATCGATTCGGTATATCAATGTTCCTTCCTTGTTCCACTTTCCGATCTCGAGAATTCCAACGCACGCCTCTTCACCATTATCATTCCTCTCGGGTTTACCACTCAATTTCCTGATGACAGAGCAGCCCCGGAATGAAAATAGAATTGTGTTTAGGCAATCTAAGGACACCATATTCTGGGTGCGCAACACAAACGAATTTTTTCCACAATTATCAAGAATCATTTACGATAGTTTTCGGAACTTTTCTCAGAAAATTTGTCACGAATTCTAATGGTTAGAGCATCGACGAATGTTTTTTTATGGTGGCTAGGTCGAGTTACTCTTCAATTTTCAATGAGGTCAACTGATAGTTTATTACTTAACTTTTTTGGTTACCTCTTCCGTGGCAAATTGACCGGCTATTTATTTTTTAAATACACGCATATCCGGGTGTTATAGACCTTTCCTCTAGTAACCAGACGTCAGTCAGTGTGGGTGTTTTTAGTCAGTCGGTCCAACCCCGCTTGAACGACCTTTGGGAAAATGTTCATGCATTTCTCTACCGAGGCAATCGTGCGTCGTTTAGTCTTTACGTTTTCCCATGTCTTCATATGCCTTTATATTCCCCTGTACATGAAAAAAAAAGTCGATGAAAATTCAAAAGCATTATTCCACATCCGACTCAGTGCAAGCGATTTGGATACATTTCAATTCCTCCATTAAATTGGTTCACCAAGGCCCTTGTCGATGCGAAACCGTTCGCTTGTCACGGATTTTCTAGCCCGCGTGCGATTGGACCAACATTTTTTCTTTCGCTTGCGCTATTCATACAACATCGCTTTCTAGTGTAAAATTAGAGCATTGCCGTAGCCAGGAAGAGGCAGGGGTGCGCATGCCCGCCTTCATTCAAAATAATTAAATTGAAATAATCGATTCATTTTACTAAAAATTTCACTCAAGTGAGCATAATTTAGAAAAAGAATAAACTATTTCCTCCGTCGTAATTTGTATAAAAAGTAGCAATTTCATTACGTAACTTAAATTTCACCATTAACTCATCTGTGGGCAAAAGCAGTACATTGCTTTTGCATTGGGCGGCCGATACACAACCAGAAGGATACTGGAAGATCAACATTTATAATATAATTGTGAATCTAAAACGCCGCTTGAGAATTTACCGTTAACTCATACAGTTAATGCATACTTGAAATTGGATCTGAAAAATGGAGACGATTCCATTAATAATTATTTTTTAAATTTTAATAATTGATGCATCAGCTCTAGAAGCTGAAGTGATGGTCATGGAAACATAATTTAATTTTGAAATCATGGAATAAATGTTGATAATTGAAGGAAGCATTTTAGAGGAGTGTTTACTGCCCTAAATTAACTCTTCCAAGCTGCAATGGTACTCCCACCAGCGAGCTCCACCGTCTGTAAGAGAAGTTTCTGCCATGAGGCTGATAAAAACGTGGCTTAGGAGCACAATGCTTCAACAACTCTCATATGTCACTGATGTACATAGAGGAGGACACTGTTAAAAGAAAAATTTCAGCTGGAAAAGGGTTGGGCCATTTTGCAGAAAGAAATAGAACACTAAGACTTATCTAAAGTACCTACTCAAAGCGAAGTTAAAATACTGGTAACTGAATTAAAGAATGATGAAAAAGTTTGATATTAATGTTAGCATGAACGTGTGATTACAGCGACTTTTATATTTGATGTGTGTTACATACTTATCGACTGTTATGGACATTTTATATGAGAGAAAATGATTGCGAACAAAAGCAGTTTTTTTGTTGTCAAGCCGGCCCGTCCCAGCACCCCCCCCCCCCCCCCCTCCTCAAGTTTCGGCTACGCCGAACTGCCAAACGATTTTACATGTAATAAGATCTTTTTAAGCAGAGTTAATCTGAAAAAAAGCCAACGAAGTTTTTTCTTTTACTAACACTTATACGTAGAATATGAACCAAGAAAAAGTGAGAAATATTTGAAATCGATGAAATGGTACGCTTTGAAACAAAAAACGAAAAATGGAATTTTCCGAAAAAATGGCTACATTTTGCAATCAAATAATACTTTTTGTTTAATTTTGACAAACCTTTAGGGTCATGTTTTGGACTATAAGGTTGGAAAGATTTATACCAAATTTTATCACAATCGATCGATTCGTTTTTTACCTCTACGTCACGGCAGTTTTGAAAATACAGTTTAGAAGACCGTGCCATACCTCCGCCATTTAAAAAGATCAATCCCTTTTGGATTATCAGTAGTATCCCTTACATTTTTTTTAACGGAAACATTTCTTCACTAGTTTTTAGACTTAGGGTATATTTTATTACTACTTTTGGCTGTTACATGGTATTTTTTTATTAATCTTTTAAAATGGCGGTGGTATGGCACGGTCTTCTAAACGGGTTGCGGGGATGTTGTCAGACGGCGTGACACGTAGCGTCGGCGGGATAAATCTGAAAAAAAACTCACGAAGACTTTTCTTTCATCAACACTCACACGCAAAATATGAACCAAAAAAGTCAAACATGTTAAAAATCAATAAAATGGTACGCTTTGAAACAAAAAGATTTAATTTTACGAAAAAATGGCTATACTTTGCAATCAAAAAATATTTTTTTACTTTATTTTCAAACACATTTAGGTTCATGTTTTAGCCGATGAGGTCAGAAAGCTTTATACCAAATTTCATCAGAATCGGACGATCAGTTTTTTAGCTATACATCACGCCAGTTTTTAAAATGCAGTTTAGAAGACCATGCCATATATCCACCCTTTTTGGAGATTAATTAAAAAATAAATACCATGTAACAGCCAAAGGTGGTAATAAAACATATCCTGCGTCTAAAAATAGCGAAGAAATCTTTCTTTAAAAAAAACATGAAAGTCAGCGAATCTTTTCCTTGCCTGAAGGTATCTCCTCCTAGCAAAGAATAAGAAATGGTCCTAGCGTCCATCTCCCATGTTTTCGATGCCGTATTCCAAAAATCTCTGCTCTCCACTCAAACACAACGCAGTCCCGCATCGCAATACGACGATTCTGTCGAAAGATCATCGCGTAGAATTAAAAATCAGTTTACTACTTTCAGAACGATACTTCCATCCCGTGCACACGAGCAGCGTCGTGGACAAAGGCGGGTCCGGGGGTATGATGGGGGATAACGATCTCGGGGTTTCGCAGGATCCTGCGTCCCACCATCATCACCAACAGCAGCAGCAGCAACAGCAGCAGCAGCAGCAACAGCAGCAGCAACAGCAGCAACAGCAGCAGCAACAGCAGCAACAGCAGCAACAGCAGCAGCAACAGCAGCACCAGCAGCACCAGCAGCACCAGCAGCAACAACAGCAGCTGCAACAACAACAGCAGCAGCAACAAGTGATGCAGGACAAAAGTGGACGGCCAAAGTCTCCCCCGTGACAGCAGAGATTCGAAAATTCGAAACGCCAAGCGACGCGTCACTTTGTGTGCTCGCCGAAACTCGAAACGAGTGTCTCATTAATCGCGCTTACGCTACGACTCGTCCTCCGTAAAAATGTAAGAATATCGATTTGACTTGTGTAGTTACGCGTCGCAACGCGTTTAACGACCGAACTTCACCCCCGCAAGTCAACGTAAAAAACGCGAATGAAAGAGTAAGCCTGAGAATTTTTACAAGATGAAGAGAGAGAGGTGTAAAGAAGAGGAAGAGAAAGATAAACGAGAGAGGGAGAGGGAGAAAGCGGAAAAAAGCGTTCTTCAACCTCCTTGTTCTGCTCAAAAGCGTTTCAACCGATAACGCCCGACACGTGAGTGAGAAAAACTCCCTTCTTTTCCAGCCCACTTGCCCACGCGCTACCTTCACTCCCCCTTGCCTGGCCGCCCCTCTCCTCGTCCTGTTTGTAACAAAACGGCCTCTCTTTGCCCCTATTACCACACATTATTTATACGTAGAACGGTCTTCCAGCGAGAGTTCTCCCGAGAGATTTCAGCGATCTCCCTAAATAATTATATAGAGTTACGAAAATTAAATAAGATCGAAAAAAATGTATTATTAAAGAAAAACAGAAATTAAATACGCACATACATACACACACACACACACACACACACACACATACGTGCGCGCGCACGCGCAAGCACGGGAAAAAACGTTCGGAGGACGGAGAAATTAGTCGCAAGAACGTACAGGCCTACGAGAAAAAGAGGAAAAAAACGAAAAAGGTTGTAAAAACAAGTTATTACCTTGATTATTATGAAGCGTTTGTTACTAGATGACCTTGATGGAGTAACTCAAGAACGACGGGTAAAGTTCAGGAGGCAGGTTGTGCGATTATAAGATTCCATCGGCATTGCGTGAATCAATGCAAGAAGTGGTGGGGAGCGATGTATGAAACGAGAAACAAATATATGCAAAGACAACATCGTGAAGGATCTTTTTTGCGTTTCACCTGAGGATTCAATTCACGGTGACGCAATTTTCAGATAAAATAGTCGTAACGATAAGAATAGAAAAAAACGCGTTTGTTAAGGAGTGCTTTTCGCTGATGCTGAAGGCTACGGACTTTACAAACGTAGATACGTCCAGTGAAGGTTAGACGTCAAAGTGTCCGAAACTTTCGCTACATTTTTCTCGAGGAAAACAAATCTGGGCAATTTAATAGAGTTTTTGTAAATGGAAAATCTCGGATTCAGCGGGAATTTAGGGTAATGGATTTTAGGGTTATATCGTGTTCAGGTTTAAACACCAAAGTGATTATGAAAAACACGTTTTCTATGGAGTTTTGGAAATCGTTTTTCTTTATGGCTCGATATCGGTAATCGCATCGGCAGATAAAAAGGATAACAATAGGGTCGTATTGGCTCCGTGCCAGTATAGGGTGGGGGTAATGAAATTGGACGCAGCGCCCGCAGAGGACAAAAATTGCAATCAACTCGGCTATTTATCTGTCAAATCTGTATGAGCGTAGTACGAGATTTTTGCAATAAAAGTTAAAATATTGTTTTATTAAAAATGGGCCACGACGGTTACGGTGTAATATATTGCAAAACTACCAGAAAGAATAGTAAATGCAAATTTTCTCTATAGCCTGCGACACATTGGAAGTTCGAACAACGCAACAAATGGATAGCTGCAGTTTCACCTATAAAGAAGTTTTGTAAGGCGTCAAAGAAATAGAGGTTTTCTTACGACACGAGCTCGAAATATCAATGACTCACAATACTTCTAATTAATTTATTTTTCACAATAACTCAAACTAATAACTCACAAAATATGACCGGTGTTCAAACGCAAGTTTAAACTTGGGTCATGTTTCGTCCTTAACGGTTCTACATCCTGGACGCGTTCAACAGATATCAACAGTTTTCCCTTAGATTGAGTTTGAGGTTGGAAATTGATATTGTGAGTTATGCTCTCGAAGCCGGTCTTCAAAATTGTGCTCAGTTCATTTCGCTCATGAATGCTTCTTCCAGCGAGGTAGGGCAGCAAAAGCGTGACTGTTAAAAGCGCGTTTATTTTCGAAACGAGTGCCACTTTTGCACAACGAACAAAATGAATTACGAGGTAGCAATTTGCAAATATTTGTCCAGAAGTTGTCTAAATGGGTACCAAATGTCCGCTTGGAAGTTACATACAAGCTATCACGTGTCCAACAGTTATCTTTTTCGATCGTTGTCAGCTCGAAAGTAACCTCCGGGCGAACATTTGGTACACTCATAGCCGTCTTTTGGACATCATTTTAAAAATTGCTACTTCGATTACCAGTTCGAGAAGCGGCGAGGGCAGAAGCGAGAGCTACCACCTTGTCTCATTATTCGAGTCACTCTCCACCCTGCAAGTTTTCAGACCTGTATGTAAGACCATGCTGAAAGGTATCGCACGTGCAAAGAAGCGACGTGCTATAAAATTCTGAAAGCGTTTATTCTCACTTATCAAAAGTTCGAGAAAAAGCTTTGAGCGTTTTTACGTCGACTTCGCGCAGAGAGATAGACCAAGTTTCCAAAAATAATAGTTGTCTCAGAATCGTATTCAAATCTTACCGGCTTAGTCTTGGGGCCATCATTCACCAAAGCGGAGATGATTCTTAGCTCCATTCATCTCCGCTATGGTGGATGGTGGCCCTTAATACGATAATACATGCTTTTGCATAGGATAGCATAACGTAGCATAAGATGGTTCAACCAATCACGTAGTTCTATGTGCGTATATAGAGTACAAACATTGCACTACATATACGCGCATAGAGCTACCTGATTGGTTAAAACATCTTATGCAACGTTATGCTTTTCCATAGCATAGCATAACGTAGCACGAGCGTACAACCGTTGTACTACATATACGCGCATAGAGCTACGTGATTGGTTGAATCATCGTATGCTAAAGTATGCTTTTGCATAGCATAGCATAGCGTTATGCTTTTGCATAGCATAGCATAGCGTTATGCTTTTGCATAGCATAGCATAGCGTTATGCTTTGGCATCGCATAGCATACCGTTATGCTTTTGCATAGCATAGCATAGCGTTATGTTTTTGCATAGCATAGCATAGCGTTATGCTATTGCTCAGCATAGCATAGCATAACGTAACATAAGATGTTCCGACCAATCACGTAGATATATCCACGTATAAGTAGTACAACGGTTGTACTCTATATACGCGTATAGAGCTACGTGATTGGTCGAAACATCTTATGCTACGTTATGCTATCCTATGCAAAAGCATAAAGCAGCATAAAATGTTCTAACCAATCACGTAGCTCTATACTATATACGATTGGTCGAAACATCTTATGCTTCGTGATGCTATGCTATACAAAAGCATACCGTAGCATAAGTTGTTTCGACCAATCACATAGCTCAATGCGCGTATAACAACAACGCATAGTGGCCACAGGATAACATAGCATAATGTTGAAAAATCCGTATCGTCAAAATTGTACGTTGTGCTATGCTAACGGTAATACGGACAGACAATCACAAGCGGACAGCTTTTCATAGCGAGAGCATCTTGCGACACAGCAGTAAACGGACATAACTTCACAAGCGTTGAAAATGAAAGTAATGCACGTGGTTGCTAAAAAAAAAGTTGTTCTACCCTATGCGCTTGTGTATCTTGAGTTACGGCATAGTGTTCATTACGCTGCGTTTTGCTGTGCTATTCAAAAGCGAGTGTGATCGGCTTTAGTCTGGAGAGATAACGAATGTATAGACACGAAAACTTCATAAGTTTTGTAAGAAGACTGAAACTGTGGCTAAATTCACGATGTCTTGTAAAGAGCTGTGCTAAATTGCTGAGATTGACATTTTTGTTCTTCTAAAAAACGATCGAGTGGAACCTTTCGAAACTTTTATTGTACGTGTCGGTGAACCGATTGACCCTGTTTGATACACTGGTTGCGTCTAAAAATGCTCAGGACTAGTGCCAAACACGCTGAAACGAAGATATGCGAGCTAGTCGACATCCCTCCACTTCTCGCCCCTCTCGGCTAGGTAGACTAGATGTTGGGGAAAAAAATGAAAAACGGACATAAGCAAAAAAATCATGCACACACAGACATGTACACACAATAATTGATATTTGTTATTGAGCGTAAACGAAAAACAAAAAAAAACGACAATGTAACGCAAAAATTGCCAAAAGCAGACAAGAAGAAGAACAGAAAATTCAACATTATGAACAACCACCAAACGAAGGGTTCCGTTGCCCTTATTGCGGTGGCTAATGTGAAAAGTGGAGTACTGTAATTATTAGTTTCAGGAGACAAGTTTTAGCTTTTCGAGCGCGAGAATGGAGTTAAAAAACGATATTTTGCGAGAAGGAATTTCGTCCTGACTCGTGCAACTTCCTGAACGTCAAAATATGCTTGCGAACTCGAGCAGCCGAAAACAATGTCGTGTAGGTGCTTGAAAAAAGAATAATACTCGCTACAAGGGAGAAAGGGGGAGTGAAAAAACACAAGATGTAGAATAGAAAGCTCGAGTTTGTATTTTTTTTTATATATGCATATGTATGTTTGTATATATATTTAAGAGTGTGTCGTAAAACCAAACGATCACCCCCTCAAATAACATTAGTAGGTATAAAAAAAATAATGCCCCATCAGAGCCTCTAAATCATATCTATATGTGGCAGCGCTCGATAAATTTGATTCTTCTATTAATTTAGACGGAAAAATTGCTCTTTATGTTTAAACTTCAATCACTCAAAAACCAATTTATAGTTGTCAAATTCGGATGAAGATTTTCAAAGCTGAATGCTTTAACGATGTTTTTTCGAAATATTTCGATATCAGCCTTTTTACACAAGCGGAAGCTAACATAAAACTCTATGTACTGCTGAAGAAACTTGAAAAAAGTATTTTTCAAATAGTTGTCATTTCCGTGAATATAATGATATAGAGATTGAACGAAAAACTTGTTTAAGCTGCACGGTTGACGATTAAGAATATTCAAACGGATTTGACACATGTTAATTTATAATTGAGTTTTGAAGCTCAAATTTGTCATAATTTTTTAATCCCTAATAATATTGTCGAAATTGGTCAGAGCTTAATTTTGTTTTTCGACACAATTTGGAATACATATATATATACACACATACAGGTAAACTTGAAAGGGTGCTCGTCCTAATCATAATAATAACAGTAATGATAATGATGATGATAATAATAGGAATAATAATAATAATATATCGCCAAGGCTGTTAGCAGAATACATTATATCGTCCAAACTACAATTAGGTAAGAAAAACAAAACACCCCTCTCAGCCCCCTCGAATCCCTTCTCCCAATTACCCCATCATCTTAAACTTTAATTTATTTCTTAGCAATGCGTTTTCTAAAGATAAGAATATACAAATATCGGAGTGAGCAAACGAATAGCCATTGTATTTTTTGAGCACACAAGCGTTCACGTATGGATTCATACGTGGGGTGATTCGTCAAAAAAGAAGGAAAGAAAAAAGTAACGAAAAACGATTACTCGCGTCTACCTACAGTATATGATTTTAACGTAAATTCGGAAGCTTGGATTTAATTAAATTCATACGAACGAACGATTGTTCTGTGTCGCGTACGTTTGTCGATTGATCAAAATAAGACATTGGTCCCTTCGTCGCGGATATTGTTGAATTTATTTTGTTTTTGTTAAAATGGTCGTTGTTGTTGTTGGTGTTGTTATTGTTGTTGTTGTTGTTCATGATGGTGTTGATGATGTAATTTGCTTTTTCTTTCGATTCTACTTGTTGTCATCGTTTTGAAATACCTATGTTTCTTCCTTTCGTGTGCTTGCGAATACATCCTCTTCTTTATCCCGTATTATTATTAATATTTTTCTATTTTCTTTTAATCTCTCGATTTTTGAGGTCGACGAATACGCGACTGAAGGCGAGCGTAGGGTACTGTTAATTTATAACAAAAATGGTTGAAAGAAATTTGATCTATACATATTATGAGATTTTTTTCAACGATGTAAAGCTGAAAAACATGCTGCTCCGCACTACTATTAATTCTACTACTATCGTATTAACTGATAACCTATTATTATTATTATTATTATTATTATTATTATTATTATCATCATCATTATTATTATTATTCCTTATAAATAATAGAAAAAGATGATCGTGATAATTCTGAACATCGCCCACAAGCCCGCCGTCATACTGACGACCATTGTTACTCTTAACCTCCATTTCCGTCTACGGAATTTGAATGATACAAAATCAAAAAAATAAGAACACCGAGATGTCGATGCTAAGGAAAATTTTCACATTAATGTTTTTCAATGACGATGATATCTTTTGATGATATATGGTGGGGAACGTTGCAAGATCCAATTGATTCGCAAAATATATATTACGCGAAATGAGGGTTGTCGTTTTTGGCTGCTTCCGCCTTCGCGAAACAGACGAGAAAAATACATATGTCCGCCAATTTTTTCGGCGCACTACAAAAAATGGGTTTTCCGGCTTTCTTCTCTGTAAACTGAATTTTCGTAAATATTATTTATCAAATATATATTGAGAAAATTAACAAATTATAATTGAAAAAATACATAAGCTTAATTTTTTAACAAGCGATTTATCGCATTTTTGGACTGGCAATTTCAACCCTGCAGAGTTGCGGGTCTTCTACCATTCGAAAAAACAGTCTGGTGAATGAATCGAGAATAACCATTTTTATGTAGAATACAAAATCGCACGAAAATAATTATGACTAACACAACGCAGTTGGGGGTGAATGCGGTCAATTCTAAAAAAGGGGCAGTCGCTTTATACAACAATTGACGATAAAATATGTAAAAAAGAAACAAACGTTTTTAAAATGTTTTCTTCGAAAATTATTTGGCGACGGGTGAACGAGATTCGCCACGTAATTTTTACGTTTTCAGAAGGTCTCATACGAATCGGTACTGTCTCTGTGGCAGTTATCCATTGTTATCGCTATACCCAAACATTATTTACTGCTACGCAACTACTACTAACGGTTCGAACACCATTTACTATTAAATAGCCGATCTGCTAGTGTACGAGAAGAGATACGAGCGCTAACTATTACGTATAATTGCGACGAGAGAAAAGAAAAGCTGAACTATAAGAAAGAGGGCACAGAGCCCCGAGACATGATTAACTAAAATATCAGTAATTAAAGTGACAAAAAGAAAACATAAAACAACTACTACTCGCTGTAGCTCGTACGAGAGGAGAGACGGAACAATGTAAATATCTATAACGAAAGTGCTGAATTAAATTTAATGATTTAAAATTAGTGTATATGCGGACATACCTTGCAAAACTGAAAGAACGAAAGTCGCATATTGGGCTTCGAGAAATATATAATATACGATTTAAAAGAATCGAATAGCTGTACGGAACGGAAAAAGTAGGCTTAGGGTGCGTTGAGCAATAAAAAGGGGAAAAAA
>OX101790.1:11965542-12004110 GCA_944452715.1 Ophion slaviceki
ATGGTCGCAGATAGGCATATAATTCATGTGGATGAGTTTATCGGCGCCGACGAGGTGGATGAACTGCAGAGATATGTAATGGTAAGTTTTATTTCTGTTCGGGGAATTATTTTGGTTTCCTGTATAACGTGGAGAAAGGTTAATAATGATCTTCTATGTAGTGTGAAGCCGTACCAGAAGATGATGAGGACTTTGTGGCCGAGGAATTCGAATCTGCACCTGCGGATTATGTGCCTTTATTATACAGACAAAAAGCATTCGCTATAGCAGCAGCTCATCCGAAATGGAGTTTGAAGACCTTACAAGCGCGCGGACTCTCTCGGTTGAAAAACAAACGAAATCTCTATCGATGGAGACAAGACGTCAAAGAAGGTGGAAATACGTTTAACACATGGTACGCAATCAACCATGAAACACATGAACGATTCCTGGAAGCTCGACAGAATTTGGAGCAGGTAAAACATATCCAAATATATATTAATTTATCTATTATCTATTCACAAAAAAAATGAAAATCGTTTTGAATTTTTTTGTGAATAAATAAGAAATAAATAAATCCACATGCCAAATTTTGCATTGATGCGTTGTATAGTTTTTTCGCCAGGAAATTAAAAAAAAGCAATAAATTTAGCGATAAAAAAATAATCCCCCCTTAAAAATTTCAACATAAATATAAAATATATTATAGAATTTAAAAACACAAAATTGAATGAGTCGAATATATAACAATTGATCAATTTTGTTCGTGTTCAGGTTACGACGAGAAGCTGCAGCAGTGGGATATGAATGCTGCTATTCCTTTTTTATCGGAAGATTTCCATTTCAACGCCAGCCTGTCTTGGGTCGAAAAGTTCAAAAGAAATCACAGGATCTGACAGCCTAAAATCACAAAGTTTGTCAGCTCCAAGGAATTCGCCACGATGGAGGAAGTGTTGGCTGCTGCGGAAGGATTTCAAATCCAGACAAGAATAGTAATCTCCGACTTTGACCTTGATTATGTCATTAATACCGATCAAACCGGCTGCCAATATCAGTAAACTTACAACAGGTCGCTTGCGGAACAACGAGCGAAAACCGTTCTTGTTAAGAAAATAGATTTAAACGAAATTAGTCATTCCTTCACGGCACAGTACGCATTAAGGGAGTCTTTGTCCTTGGAGTGCCATATTTCAGGTGTTTACATTTTATTTTTTTTTAAAGGAAACGAGTGAAGCTTTTTGAATGCAGTTTTTTTCTTGCTTTTATTCATGATATACAGAACGTTAAAAAAAAATTTTTTTGAAAAACAGACCAAATTGGCGGCCGTTGCAGCTCCGCGAAAACAGGTCCTCAAATCACGGGAGGTAAACGGCTGACATCACTGCCCCCTCTTTGTTGATCTGAAACACAAATTCAAAGCATATTATCAATCTGTGACCCTTTGGTCATGGAATGACGGATGGGTTTTTCGTTTAGTACAACTTTCGGAAAATGGCGGCAATAAAAAAAAATCGAATTTTCGCGTTTTTTTCGCATAAAAAGATAAATAATAAATGCAAAAATGTATCTATCGAAAAAACGATCCGTCATTCCATGAAGACATATTTTCTGAGTATGTTCTCCAAATTTCAGGTCGATATGTTAATTACAGCGGTCAGGAGAATGTCAGCCATTTTTAAAAACGTGTTTTCGAGAAAAACGCGTTTAAAGTTTTGTAATGTGTTTACACAAATGTGTTTATAATTACCGCTAATCGGCAATGCCTGGTCCATAGAGACATCCCTCCTCTTCTTCTAGCTGCTCATGTTGAGCCGCTAACATCTCCCGCTGCTCAATCCAGGCCTTTTTTGCTGCGTCGGTCACCTGCCTCTCCGCGCGCTCGATCCTTGCTTTGTCCCGTGAATGGACCCAGCTCTCGGCGAATGTGCCAATCCGGACACTCATGAGATCCATGGCAATTAACAATGATTCCTCACCTTCGTTAAAGATAATCACTGCTAATTCCGTGGCAATATTGACCACATCTGCGCCGGAATGAAGATGTTTGGGCGCACGCATCCAAATCATATTATTAAGTGACTCATTACTGTTTTGAGTATGAGCACCCAAACATCTTTCGAGCAAATCGTCCGATGACAAGTCTTTGTAAATTGGCTCGATGGCCTTCAGAACAGTGTCATTAAGAGGAGCCTTGTGCTTATATAAAGACAAAGTATCCGACGCTTCAGCTTTACGCCACGTACACCAGCTGTTTTCTCCTGGTGGACACTTCTCATGCTGGGGTTTTTTATCTGTGGAGCTCTTGTGGTAATACGTGGCCCATATCGTGTCCTTCATGGCTTGCACAGAATGTGAATTTCGGCGGATAGCAAGGCCATAGTATTTAGTGAGTTCTCCGATTGCTTTATCTGTGAGTTTGCCTGCACCTTTTCCTCCGAGTCCCTTGGTTCCTTTTTTCATATTTCTCAATCTCGTTCCCATTCTTTTTTCGACGTGACCAATACATTCTTTTTTTTGACAGTGACGTCATCATAGGGATTGGCTTCAAGCAATCCCTTAAACGTTTTACTGTCTCCATCCCCGACGTAAGT
The DNA here is from genome assembly GCA_944452715.1 of Ophion slaviceki. Classification (NCBI taxonomy): domain Eukaryota; kingdom Metazoa; phylum Arthropoda; class Insecta; order Hymenoptera; family Ichneumonidae; genus Ophion; species Ophion slaviceki. The sequence goes on from OX101790.1 coordinate 11,968,113, forward strand.
GACGTATTTGACTCTGTGCAGTTCTACCGATCGGAGAAACATTTCGGTGATTCCGTCGGTTTCCATCTTTTCTGCGGAACCGACGTGGTTTGCGGTGCAAGTTTCCACGTCTGTTTCCTTCCATTCATCGTAACCAGCAAGATCTACATCTTTTTTTCTCCCAAAAGCTGCAAGATTGGCAAAACTTCGATTTGACCATGATGTCGACAACTTTTTTGGTGTGGTATCCAATGAGACTAGTCACGCCAATGAGAGATGAAAAACCTCTCTTTTTCCACGTGCCATCTCCTGAAACGATGAAGTGATCTTCCTGTAGTCCTCGAGAAACGTTTTCTTTCTTCTCCTCTGCTACAGCTTTCTTCAGAACCATGTCGTAAACCGATTTCGTCGCGATTCGTATATTTTCTACACAAGCGTAATATATTGTGATCGTCATCCCGCTGCAAATGTCCATCATGCCACAAAACCTGCTCAAACCGTTTATTCCGAGGCCTAATAAACGAAAAACAAACACGATTCGGCGATTTATTTCATAAGCTTTACCGATAAGTGGACACGAAGTAACACTTTTTTCCCCGCATTCGCATTTTAAATTCAGTTTGAAACCGATGCCTCGTCGATCACGCATGGAAAAAGCGATTCGTCCGTTGCACTCTTTACACAAAACGTTATCGGATAAAAAGTTAAATACTAATACGAAGTTCAAAAAGCAGTTCACTGAATCAACACTTAGTTCATAACTTCCCAATTTGCCACTTTGTAAAATTTTCTGCGCTGACGTGCTTGCGAACGACTTGCTCTTTTCAAATTCTCAGCGATTAGGGGGTTGCGGATGCGATCTTTTGCGCCCGTACTGTTTCGGATGATCTTTTGTACCCTTTCGAGGCATATTGCGCACAAATTTTCGATAAATTACTTGAAAATAACGAAAAACAAAAAACACAGACGCTACGATGTTTTCGCTTTCAATGCCGAAGCCAGACTGAAATAACCATTGCAAAATCGATAAAGGAGAAAGTAGGGACCCTATTCAAAGGTTTCTAAGCACAAAAGGCTCTGTATACCTGCGTCAAACGCGCTGAGACCTGCAGGAACCCAGCTAGCCGGGCACCCCGCTAACACGGTCAGAGCGCGCTGACGGTGTCAACTTCAAACGCGTTTAAAATATCGTAAACGTTCGAAATCCGGGAAACGCTTCGACAGATTTATTTCTACTTATATGTAGATTAAGAATCCGTAATAAAAAAAAATTGATTTTTTGAAAACTTCAACGACAAAGTCTCCCTTAACTGCGTCAGGAAAGATACTTCCTTTCGTATTTTTATGCATGCAGGAGCCATCAGGAAGATTTGGTCCAATTGTGAAAAAAACGGTCGACGCGTTGACTGATAAATTCAAAAATGTTATTGTAACCTGCACATCAGGAAAGTTTACAAAACAATTGTATGAAGAGTTCTTGAAATCTTTCATTCTTCCCTACGTGAACCAAAAAAATTTCTATTCATTATCGATTCGTGGGGAAGGCAAACTGATCAAACGCTTTACGATCACATCTTCGTAGACGAGAAGAAGGCATGTACATGCAGTATTAACGTTATACCGCCCAAGTGCACGCCGATTTGCCAACCGTGCGATGTATATTTTTACCGGCAAGTGAAAATTTTCACAAAAGAAAATACAAAATGCTCCCGATTTGTTAAAAAAATAACAGAGAAATTGCGTCAAGGGAAGATTCCATACAAATTCATTCTTTGATTCTTCATCAATTAAGCGCACCTGCTTTCGCACCGAGGATTAAATATGCGTGGTTTGCATCGACGTTAATTGAGGAAGGACCGCTGTTTTTAAATGTCAATCAAGTATGCTTTCCAATAACGCTGCTCAAAACTCCATGCGCCTGCAAGGCCATATCTTTTATACAATGTGCGCGTTGCTCTTTGGTCTTGTGTTTTGCTTGCTTTTACGACAAATACCACCCGCAATATTGTTCTGATATAATGAGCGACCACAGTCGCTGATATAATAGCAAGTAAGAAAAACCTGTATATTGTAATGAAACATAATAAACTGCAGTTTCTTGTTAAATATGTTATAATTTCTTCCTCTCTTTTTTTTCTGCGTGAAAAATAAAATAATAATAAATAATTTTAAAAAAATGGAAAGTAGAAAATTTAAAAAATGAATGAAATTTGTTTGAAAATAAATAAAATAATAATAAATAATTAGACGATTTTGCATCATCCATCGAATTTATTTATATTTTGTGGTAAAAAACGCCAACACGGAACTCGAACCCTGGACCTCGAGCGTCAGAGCCGGGAACCTCGCCCACTGGGCCACGCCCTCTGGTTCGACAAAGGTGCAACCGTGCCGGTATAGTAGCTACGAGCTAAACTTTCGAACGTTTTTTTCTCGAAAACTAAAGAGCGTTGTATAAAATCCCGTCACACAGATACTCAGGGTAGGTCCCTCTACAACATATCTGAGACTTATCGAAATCCGTGAGTGACAGCCTGTAAGGTCCCTTTGTAAGATGCGATAGAGATTCACTTTCAGGAATGCGTTCTTTTTCTATGGCACGAGATGGATTGAAGTTTCGGGGGCTTTAAAAAAACGGACCCTGTTGATATAAGATTTCGAAGGAAAGTTGCGAGAAGTTCCAATCTTTCGTGAAGTATATATTATTGGCGTATTGCAATATCACGTACCACAACATATTACGGAGCGATGGTTGGTATTTTTATCACTCACTCCACAAATTGTACAAGTGCTATTGTTTATTAATTAATGGTACAAGTGCAATGTTTATTCAAAAAAATGTAACGATTGAAGAGAGAGAGAGAGAGAGAGAGAGAGAGAGAGAGAGAGAGAGAGAGAGAGAGAGAGAGAGAGAGAGAGAGAGATAAAATAAAATGATAAATAAAGCATGCCACAACGAGTCGACACAAGCTGCGAATGTCTTTTACAACGGACTCGCTGTCAAAATTAAACCGTAACTGCGCTAATAATATATGGATTTCGAACAATCATACGGCCTTGCAGTTCCTAGGTGTAAAAAAGAAAGAAAAAAAAGGATGCTTTCAAAAGGTATTTCGGAAGCGAATATCAATTACCTTTCGAAAGCATCCTCGGTGTGGTGTTCTGTACAATTGAATTGCCTACGGGTACAGTGGATGGATAAATTTTCGGTGACGTCCCTGCTCGCGTCAGAGATACATGGATGGAGAAACAAACAAACAAAAAAAATAGAGACAAAAAAGACATGTAAAGATTCGTCTTCATCGCGAGTACCACAATAGCCAAGAAGATCATCAACGGCACAGGCGCACAATCCACTATTTCTCTTTCTAATCAGACGTCTTCTTCCTTTATAAGCAAAATTTTACTGGCACAAAATGATGATAATTTTTTTGTTTTCCGTTATTCAGCCGTTTCTCGTCTTACATATTGGAGCAAAGTTTCACTTTTATTTTTTCGTTTTTTTTTTTATTCACGTCGTACCTTTTGAAAGCATCCAGAGCTCCTTCGAGCTGAAGACACCGGTCGCGAGGATCGTGTCGTTGCAGACGACACCGTTATAAAGTTCGTGGTATCCTGTACCTGGGAACAAACCCAATTGATAATTTTCCATTCTTTCTCTCGCGTGTTTTTCATTCTTTTTGCCCCGGTATTTTTGTTTTTTTTTTTCTTTTTCTATCAATTGATTCACGTGGGGCAGAATTGGGATACGCGTTGACCTCGACATTTCAAGCTCAAGTTCGAGCTTGTTTCTTGCTGAAACATTCCGAGGTCTACGTACGACCGCGAGGATTATGGACGTGCGTTCGCGAGCCCGCACGATAAGACCGCGAAATTTCCTCGTGTGCTTTACGCATCGTAATTTCAAACTTGAGTTATACGAAGACGAGAGCCCGTCGTGAATTTCAAAGTCAGTGAATACTCTACACGAGCTGAACCTCGTATTCTTAAGCTTCGACCGTAAATCGCGAAATAATGCGAAAAATCTTATATCTAACGGGCATGCACGTTAATTAGCGATGTAGCTTAGGGCGAAATGAGAAAATACCTTTTCGCCGCCTCTCTTCCTCCTTGTTCGCGTTGCAGATCCCATTTAGAACTTCTGAAAGCACAAGAGTAAGATTTTATTCGTTAAATGCGAGCGGTCCAGGCGAGCAGGAAAGAGCTTTATTATACATATATATACATGTGCAAGTGTAACCGAGACCGGAAGTACGGTCCGGTGGAGTAAGAGTCGCAGTGACAAACTTTTTATCGGATTTTCCCCCTCTTCGAGAGGTCGTTGCGATTATATGTTGCAGTCTGGGCGTAGGTATGTGTATGCAGTGTATATCAGAGCGCAAGGAAGAAATACCAGACACATCTTTAGAAGAGGAGACAGCGAGAATATGTGGAATATATACGGGATATTCCACGCCATTTCAGCTAAGCCGTGACCCCGACAATTTTTGATTCTCCGGATTTTTTTTTGTAAAATTGTACCCCGTGTAACAAATATCCACACTCATTTTTAGATTTTTATCTCATCTCTTCTAGGAGTTATAATTTTCCAAAAAATATCGATGTCAGAAGTTTTCGAAAATTTTAAACGCTGATAACTCCTGAACTAATTGAGATATCGACAAATAGCACTATATCATTTTTTTTCATTTTGAAGCATACTTTCCTTAAAATATTGAAAAAAATTATCAATTATCAATGTCAACGTTTTTTTGCTTCTAAAGTGAAAACTATTTTTTTAAATGATTGCCTTTTTCGATTTTTTCAAAAAAATCTCTAAAATAGAGTGACGCATATTATGATTTTTAAGACTAGTCTCATCGTGGGCCCATTTTTCCTTCCATATTTTTTTCGAATTAATCATATTTTTTAGACAACTTTTATCATTCTAATGTCCAATAATGCTATTAACGATTTTGTGATTTCCAATTAGGCTTCGACAGGCCTGAAACGGTTTATTTTTAATTCGTGCTGAATTTAACGAACAATAAGATTTTAATCGAAATCACTTTTTTTGTTATATTCCGTACAAATGAAAAATAAACCGATTTATGCCTGTCAAAGCCGAATTGGAAATCGCAAAATCATTAATAGTATTATTGGACATTAAAATGATAAAAATAGTTTTTAAAAATATGATTAATTCGAAAAAAATAGAAGCAAAAATGGGCCCACGATGAGACCTGTCTTAAAAATCATAGAATGGGTCACTATTTCAGAGAATTTTTTGAAAAAATAAAAAAAGCAATAATCTTTTAAAAATATAGTTTTCACTTTAAAAGCGAAAATAAAAACATTGACATTGATGATTGATAATTTTTTCATCTTTTTTAACAAGAGTATGCTTCAAAATAAATAAAAAATTATATAGTGCCATTAGCCGATATCTCAATTAGTTCAGGAGTTATCAGCGTTTAAACGTTTCGCAAACTTCTGAAATCGACATTTTTTGGGAAATTATAACTCGGAAAAGAGAAGAGATAAAAATCTAGAAATTGGTGTGGATGTTCCTTTGACGGGGTACAATTGTACAAAAAAAAATCAGGAAAACCAAAAATGGTCGGGATCACGGGCTAGGGAAATAGCGTGGAATATCCCACATGTATACGAGGACCGTACATCTTGAAACCCGTTATATCTACGTAATATTGCCTTTCAGGACACTTGGCTATTTTAAGAACTGCCCTTAAGGGAGGAGCTACCTTTGGGCGAGAAAAAAAAATTGCCGATTGTCGTGATTTTTTTTAAAGGTAAGATTTCTTCACCATTTTTTTGCCTTAGGGTATATGTGTAAATTAAAAAAAAAGTACTGTAGCTTCCATTTGTACAGGATCCTTCCCTTCATCACATTCCCTACCATATTCCTCTTTAATCCCCCTTAGGGTATATGTATTATGGCTACTTTTGGTTGTTACATAGTATGGTTTTGAATTAAACTTAAAAAATGGCGCAGGTAGGTATGGCGTGGTATTCTAAACTGAATTTTCAAAACTGCCGTGACGTATAGTTAAAACACTAATCGACCGATTCTGGCTAAATTTGGTATAAATCTTTCTAACCTTATTGTCTAAAACATGACCCTAAATGGTTTTGGAAATAAAAAAAAAGAATTTTTATTGTAGACTAAAGCCATACTTTCGTAGAATTAATTTTTTTGTTTCTAAGCATACCATTTCATTGATTTTCAACATGTCTCACTTTTCCTTGGTTCATATTCTGCATATGGATGTTAATGAAAGAAAAATCTTCATTGGTTTTTTTTTCAGATTAATCCTGCCGACGCTACGTGTGACGCTATCTGCCAACATCCACCACAACCCGTTTAGAAAACCGTGCCATTTATCCGTTTAGAAAACCGTGCCATTTATCCGTTTAGAAAACTCCGCCATTTATAAAGATTAATAATAAATAAATAAAATACCACGTAACAGCCAAAAGTAGTTATAAAACATACCCTTAATCTAAAAAATAGAGAAGAAATCTTTGCTTTTGAAAAAAATCACGAAAATCAGCAATTTTTTCCTAGCGTAAGCCCCCCCCCCCCCCCAATTAAAAGAACCGTTAATTTTTGGGATGGGAACGTCCTTGAAGTTACCTTGATATAGATAGCCTGCATTCGTCCGAGGCGATTTTCAAAATCATTGTTTCGCGTATATAGATATAGGGGAAGAGAGAGAAAATGAGAGAAGGGCGAGAATGTTGCCAAATAGAGAGAGCGCGACGGAGCGTCATGCGGAGAGAGATTTCAACCCCCGACCTCTTTACACCTCTTACATTTTGATATTTTGCGCTTTACATACACACACGTATTCATATATATATAGAGCTGTATATAAGAGACCTGGGTGGTGGTTCGCCAATTTGAAAAGTTCCAACGGTGAAGCGCTGGAGCTTGCAGTCTGGGCTTCCGCCTCTGTCTCTCTCTCTCTCTCTCTCTCTCTCTCTCTCTCTCTCTCTCTCTCTCTCTCTCTCTCCCTCTCTCCTGCGAGGAAATCGTCTTTTCTCCATTCTCAATACTTAAATACCCCAACTACCTTTTTACACCTGTCGCTCTCGTAGGCTACCTTCCTCTCTATCTCTCCCTATTATTTTCGGGCTCCTTACGAGGATCGTGTGGCCCTGGTCACCCGACCATTTTTTTCCCGCCATTAACGTTCCCTCGAGCTGCAGGAGCACACTCACGAAACTCTCGAATTACTGAATTAAGGTAACGAATCGCGAGCTCGAAACGAGAATGATACCAATCATGTACCAAGGTTATGTTGAATTTTTGGTTTTTCAGTGTTTAGGGTTCAGTACCCAAAGGACAAATAGGAAACCTATTAAGGGGGCGTACACAAATTACGTAACGCTAAATTTCCCAATCTTTACCCCCCCCCCCCCCCGCGTGCCAGGAACGTAACGCCAGGCCGGAACCCCCCCTTTTCCGTTACGTAACGGGTGCTTTGTCGCCAATAACTGCGATGTTTTTTCATGCACATAACTAATTACAAAAGGATCGGGTTTATACTCATTTTATTAAGTATATATTCATCTAGTTTCATACCAAGTTTTATGGAAAAATCTTCAAATTTAACCGAGATATATGCCTTCATTTGACGACGAAAAAAAAACTATCTTCATTGTCCTATCGATATCTTTATGTAAGATTATCTGTAAATAAAAAGTCAACAATTTATCGATATCTATAGAAATGTAGCTATCGTTATGCGTAGCCGTTTTTTTATTTCGTTTTTCTTTTACATAATGCCGACAGTTTGAACATTTTTTTTTATTTTCAAGGCCTTTTTTGTATTCAAGCAGTCTTTAAAAATAGTAATTATCAAATTTATAAAATCGGCTACGTACAACGTTAGTCACTACGATTACAAAAAAAATTGAAAATCACTTGATAAGTTTTTAAGTATCCGCTCGGACAAGGTCGAAAACACTAGTTTCGAGAAAAATGCGTTCAAATTTTTCGTTCCGTTTTACTTGATATGAAGTTATATTTATTCAAGAGTACTGATACTTACATTATAGTATCTAGTCGCGGACGATATGACGGTTCTTCATCTTCATTATATTTCACAAAATAATAAGAGCCTGCGCTTCATCTATTGTGAACGATGCCACACCTGTAGGGACTGAATGCACTAACCGGTCGAGCTACCTGATCGCACTAAAGTGACTGTAATTCCGTCAATGTTTGGACTTGTGAATGAAAATTTCGCCAATATATTTTGAAATATATACACATTCAAGAATTATAAAAGACAAAAAAACTTGTTTTCAAATTTTGCTTGGAGTTATTGGGTAAGCTACTGTGTAAGTTCTTGCACAGTGACATTCCCCCTTAACTGGCATTCCGTATGGAAAGCTGTCAACTTTTCGCGGTAAAATTGCGCGCGAGTTTTAAATTCAAAACTTGACCTCCCCACGTATATAGACCGTAATGCCTCCAACCCCTCACATTACGTTACGTAATTTGCGTAGGCCCCGCAATGACACTCTGCCGTCCGTCCGTTCGTATGTCATGGATTTCTAGCTTGTAAACGGAATGCGTTACAGACCTGAAAGTTGGATATTTTGTGTAGAATATTGGTCCGAAACCGAATATTGAATTAGAAATTCAATAAAATTATTTTTCATAGGGGTCCCATACATGAAAAAGGATTATTATTTTTTATTAATATTCGTTTGAAGAGTGTGGAGCACTCGCTGTATGTTTACCAGGTTTTTGAAATACATATGACATATATGTCATATGTATTGGAGCCTTAGATTGCACCACACTCTTCAATCGAATATTAATTTAAAAAATTTTAAAAACTAAAAATAACTGTTACTTCACGGTGTTTAGAAATCCCATGATATAAAAAATACCAAAAATCCGTTTTCCGTATTCAAGATACGGGGCATTTTAAAAAAGAAAATAGCGAGTGTCTTTCCTTGAGAAAAAAAATATTTTGGCATATTTTGCCCTGAAACGGACGTTCGACTTGCTTAATAAAATCTAAATTAATTTTTTTCTGGAAGGCTGGAAAAAGACGCACATTTTCCTTTTTTACGAATGTAAATACGTCAAATCCTGCCAAAGATAAAGCCATTTGAATGGAAAAATGTTAAAAAATGGTAATCAACGAGAAAAAACGTCAGAAATTTTTAACAAATTTCGACACTCGGTGAATATTTTTCAATAAAGTAACTCGATTTTTCAAAATTATTTGTGGATTTTTTTTACTGGCTGAAGTGACGTGGAATGCCTCAAATATGGTTGCTCCACCACTTTGTAATAAAACACATAAAATTTTGCTTTCAGACCGAAATAATTTTGAAGACCGGCTTCGAGAGTATAACTCACAACATTAATTTCCAACCTCAAGCTCAATCTAACGGAAAACTGCTGGTATCTGCTGAACACGTCAGGGGCGTTGAAGTTAACAACAAGTTAAACAAGTTTTACAAGTTGACAACAAGTTAAACGAGTTAAACAAGACAACAAGTTAAACAGAAGATTAAACTCGGGTCATGTTTTGTGAATTGTTAAGGCCTTAGGATACTCCAGTGGCCAAAAAAGGGCATATTTTGTAATTTTTTTCAGCGAATCCATAAAATAAATCGAAACTACAAAATAGGAGTTTCATCATACGTATTATACAAAGTACTTTTTTCGCAGTGATACATGTCAAAATGTGCGAGTGTGCAGCATTTTTCCGATGACGCCTTTTTTCTGGAAGGTCAACGGCCGGACCGACAGCTCCTATAATTTTTTAGTTATGATGAGACACTCAAGTTTTTTTGATTATATATAATAATAGCTATAAAAGTATGTAGGATTTTTTGATGTATTGTTTTTTGTAAAAATGGCGCATTTCTAAAATAAAAAGTATAAAATGGGATGAGAAAATTGTCAGAAAATTCTTTATAATAAAGGAACTATGCAATATAATTACGAAATCCTGCGTAGTGCCTTAGAAGATGTAATTCTAAATATATAGTTAAAATTTTAAGTAAATCGGTTGAAATTTGTTTCAGTTATGAGTCCGGCCGACTCGAAAAATGTAGTTTTGAGATAAACGCGTTTAAAGGTAGTAGAAAGTCACGACATGAATAATGTTTCAGTGCCTTTAATCTGCGATGCCTGAACTAGAATTCGAAAATTGAGTACTGAGAGATTTTTCACACCCATAATCTTTTGGAATAAAACTTTATAGGTACTAAGGTACTTTTTTAACAACAAAGAAATCGATTTTCTGAAAATCCTAGAGTGGCCTAAGGCCTTAATAATATGGAGTAATTGTAAAAAATTAATTAATTAGCGTTATTGTGAATTATTAATAATTCAAGCTCGTGTCATAAGGCAAGCCTCTATTTCTTTGACGCCTCACAAAACTTCTGTAAAGTTAAAACTGCAGCTATCCATTTGTTGCGTTGGTCTAATTTTCAATTTGCCGCAGGCAGACCATAAAATTTGCATTTACTATTCCCTCCGGTATTTTTGCAATTTATTGCACAGTAACGGCCGTGGCCCATTTTTAATAAAACAATATTTTTTTGACTTTTATTGCAATATCTCGTACTACAATCATACAGATTTGACAGATAAATAGCCGAGTTTATTGCAACTTTTGTCCACTGCGGGCGCTGCGTCCGATTTCATTACCCCCACCCTATACTCAGTACAGAGCCAATACGATATATGATGTGCATATGTGTATACCCATTTGACAAGAAAAAATCATAGTAGGATGACGATGGCGCAAAAGTAAATCAACATAAGCGAGGGACACGCCGGGTGGATGCTGCTACAAGATCTGCGTCGCCTATTTATTTATAGAGTCGAGCGCGAGCGCGTGGACGCACATACTCTCACACACACACGCGCACGCACACACACACACACACACACACACACACACACACACACACACACACACACACACACACACACACACACACACACACACACACACACATATATATATATATATATACAAGCAAATAATAGTTTATTCGTGTTTCGTACATGGCAATACGAGAATGTACGGAAATTCATACACACACACTCCCGTCCGCAAAGAAGTCACCTTTTCTCAAACTTCGATGCGGTCCGCCGGCTTAAAGGTTCTTAAATCTCAAGATCCCAGAGAGCTCGCGCACAAAGATATCCCTGAGAGAATTTTCCGTCCCGGAAAATAGCGGAATTTCTTAAACGAGATACACGAAAAGCTCTTCTAGACGTTGTGTGTGTATATGTATACACGACGTCAGATTATATATACATACATATATACAAGTAAATGTATGTATATAATCTGACCACTACAGCTTTGATAGAGAGAGACAAAGTTTGGTCGCTAATTTCCCAAGACTTTTCCCTCGTCCCTCGAGTTGTATTAATAATATTTGGTTTTAGCTATTCCGTGGTATTGGATTCCACAGAAGCGCTTTCTCTCTCTCTCTCTCTCTCTCTCTCTCTCTCTCTCTCTCTCTCACACAAAGTTTTCCAGAATCAATCGTCGTCGCATTCGCGAAAGGGACGTCTCAAATTGGTGTGACACGCTTTCCAACTCGTCCCTGATAAATATGGACCATGATTTTCCTGAAATAATCAAATATAGGGCACGATTTCCGGGTCGTGGACACGGCGGAATGATGCGCGTTTAATTTCCGACGAATGGACCGATCAATGGGACTGCCCGATGATCGCCAAAAAGGTTCTTCGCGATCTGGCGGAGAAGCTTTAACGATTAACCATTTTCCGTAGGACTTTTCTTGATAGGTAACAATCTCGATATTTCATTGAGATATCGATATTTTCAGTAGCCTACGCAATACTGTCGGTAATAATAATCTCAAGGTTTTCGGCAAGGATTGTAGAAGAAAAAGAAAGGTCGTAATTTTTTGGAACTTTATTCAAATATTCAAACGAAATGGACCGTTCCGTATTTTTGCTTGATTTTATTGACCGCATCAGAAAAGTCAAAATGGACCGAGGAAATTGTTAATTAGTCGTTAATTAGTCGCAATGAAGCTCTTAAGGGGATACCTTTAGGCAAGGAAAAAATTAGCTGATTTTCATGATTTTTGTTTAACGCTTCCAATACGGCGTTTAAATCTTTCAATACGGCGAAAGGGTTTAACCCTTTCAATACAGCATAAACGATTCCATAACGACGCATAACATGCCATAGCGCATTCCATAACGTCCCAGACGGAATTTCAAAATTTTTCCCCACTGGGACAGCATATGTCCCGTCAGGTGTGAAAGGGTTGAAGCAAATATTTCTTCACCCTTTTCGAGACTTAGAGTATCTTTTATTACTACTTTTGGCTGTTCCATGGTATTTTTTAAATAAATCAATCTTCAAAAATGGCGGTTGTATGGCACGGTTTTCTAAACTACATTTTTAAAACTAGTGTGACGTATAGCTAAAAACCTAATCGACCGATTCTGATGAAATTTGGTGTAAATCTTTCTAACCTTAGTGTCTAAAACATGACCCCAAACGTTTATGAAAATTAAAAAAAAAGTTTTTTTCAATTTTAAAATGTAGGCATCTTTTTTTCAGGAAATTTAATCTTTTTGTTTCAAAGTGTACCATTTCATCGATTTTTTTCTTGGTTGATATTCTGCTTATACCGTAGAACCTCGATTATCCGAACCAATTGGGACCGAGACTAGTTCGGATAATCGAAACGTGGGTTTTGTGGGACAAGATCATAAACAACACCTTTTTACATAAAAATAGTACATACATATATATAAAAATTTGACATACATATTAACGTTGAAATATATATGTATTTTAAACACCTGAAAAAAGTCGAATGCTTTTCTTTAAATATTTTTTAAAATCAAATCGTCCTTTTTAATTGACGAACCGCTGTAACGCGTTTTTGAGCGGCTTAGTCTCGCAGCCGTTTGAGAAGGAGAAGTTGCGTTGGGTTGCTCATTGTCGCTCACGGCGGTGGCAGCGAGCAACAATGTATCTTTCGCGCCAACGTTCGGATAATTGAGCGTTCGGATAAACTAAATCATCGTTCGGATAATTGAGGGTTCGGATGATCGAGGTTCGGATAATCGAGGTTCTACTGTAAGTGATGATGAAAAGAAAATCTTCGTTGGCTTTTTTTCAGATTAATCCCACCGACATGCAACAGCCAAAAGTAGTAACAAAACGCACCCTAAGTGTCAAACATGTTGAAGAAACCTTTCCTTTAAAAAAAAAATCATGAAAATCAGCTATTTTCACGCCTAAAAGTATCTCTCCCCCCTTAAAATATCCGGCATTACATCTTCGAAACTCCTAGTCTTTTTTCCCCGAGCATCGATCCGTCCCAACGTTAATACGACGAGACCACATTACCGGAACTTCCGAAAAGCCCGGTCTAATCTAAAATTCGTGTTGGACGAATGCGTCGAAAAAAAAACCAAAACAACAGGGAAGCTACACAGAATTTTTTTCTTCTTCGAGTGTCTCCTCCAAAACTCGTCGGACTGGTCAAACCGAACGCGAGAGAGTGTAAGAGTAGCGTGAAACATGCTTCGGGAACAGCTGTGCTTTTGGATTGGTAAATCTAAAAGGAAGCAACTGACTTTAAAGCGTGTGCGCTTCTACGTGGGGAGCAAATAACACTCTAGAACTCGAGGAGATTTCCGCCATTATCCACTCAAGGAATGAGGGAGTATAGGATGAGGTGCGAGGCGAAGAAAAAGAGAGAAAATTGGAGAGTGGAGACTGCCTACGCGATCGAATCACCTCAAGTCTGTGCGAATTCACCCCGAGAGCTAAATATCGCGCGAGGGAGTTGCGTAAGTGAAGACGCCGAAGACGACGTTGCTCGTGCTAGGAAAACTCTATGTGCGGCCTCCTATCTCTATCTTCCTCTATCGCTCCCTCCTCCTCATCTGCCCTCTTTTACGTGTGTTGGTATAAATATATATAAAAGATCATTTTTGACCTGCTATATCTACGCAGTGTTGAGTTTTGGGACACTTGGCTACTATGAGGACAGTCCTCGAATTCAAATGTCTTCAAAATCGCCATTCCACAGTTTTATATATATATATATATATATATATATATATATATATATATATATATGAGAAGACAGGTGCTCCTCTGAATTCACGGACCATTTTAACGCTCATCCAACGAGAAGCACGAGATTTCTCGCCTTCTCTTGAGAAAGCAGCTCTCCGTGCGTGTTTATCGCAAGCTCGAGATAAATGAGAGAGGCAGTGTAGTAGATGCGAGACGCCGACACGTATTCGAATTTTTACCGTGCACGTTCAGTGGAAACCTGCTCGGTAGACGAGAATTGAAAAATGACTGCGATTTTTTTTCTTCTTATAATGATGCTGATCTTTGCATCGGGGGAATGCAACGGAAATTCTTTTTACATTTTTCATTTCTTCGTTTTTAGCAATAGTTGGAAATGCTTTTTTTGAGATATAGGCTGTGGGATGAGGATTAGGAAAAAACTTTTGAGAGAATTTATTGGATCGAAAGTGTGGGGGAAATGGATTCCAAGGAACTTATTTTCCAGTGCATTCTCATGACGGGAGCTTCATTCTTTTGTGGCATATATCAGAAAGAAACATGCATGAAATCGATTATTTTCAGGCGGTAAATTTATTCGATTTTTATTGTTTTTTTTATTTTTGTTCGGTATCAATTAAGGCCGGAGTCTGAATTAGAAGTCCCGAAAAATCGTTTTTTTTTATTAATTAAATCGATGGATAAACTATCCAAGAATATATTTACAAAGTTACAGAGGCCAATCGTAAATATTTTCGAAGATACAAGGCCAAACGCAGAGAAGCGATTGATATTTGATATTGATATTTCCTCCTATTGAAAACTTTGAAGCGCGTTTTCCCCAGATTTCATTTTCACGATTTTTCCAAATTGGCGGGCGAGATAGCAAAAAAACTAAACGACCTATTGAATCAAACTAAAGTTCTTCTAGGTGAATTAAAAACGGCGTCGAATAAGTCTTTTTAAATAATTTTATAGCACCTTAAAGTGTTATTTTTTAACACATTTTTCTTTAGACCCTGAGAAAAGTTCTAATTTCATTCTTTTTTCAGCTTTTTCTTAATTCACTCAAAAGAAAAATATATCACAATTGAACATTTGATTGGTTTGTTTGTTTCAGTAAAGAATTACGAACTACATCTTTCCCGGCGATCGGGGACTGCAGTAATTCCATGTTGAACATTTTTTTATCCATTTCAAATATACATGAAAAGATACCTCAATATTTACTGGGCTCACTTGTTTTTTCCCTTCTAAAAAAATTCCCGAAAAAACTTTTGGACCTTCTAATTCAGGTTCCCGCCTTAAGTTTGAATTGCGCAATAATTTATCTCGAAGATTCCCAGATCAATCAGTGGAAATAATAAATTTTTGGATATTTGCATCCTTGACGTTGACATCCTTGACCGTTGCATGCAACGGAATTTTTTTGTAATTTTGTCAATTCTTTGTTTTGAGTCATAATTAGAAACATTTTTTAGATTTATTTTCTGGGATAAGCATTATAAAAAAAATTTGGGTGATTTTTGTAGGTCACACCAGTCGGAAAAATTGACTCAGAGGAATTTATTTTTCGTTGCATTCTCGTGATGTAAACGTTATCCTTTTATCGCATGTATGAGAAAATAAAAACATGCATGAGACTGATTATTTTCAGACCAAGAATTCACTCCCTTTTTATTGTTTTTAAAAATCATTTTTTTGGTAGCAAATCAATTTGAATTGTGTAATAATTTACCTCGAATATTCCCATATCAATCGTTGGGAATAAAGATTCTTGGCCTTATCAGAACAAGCGCACAGTCGAATTGTGAATTGCTGCGGGACCTGCACTGAGAAACTACACGCCATTCTATGCGCTTCAAAATCATGAATCCGTCGCTAAGACAAAATGCGATGCATTGTTGCAAGAATGTTTCATAGTCAATTTTAAGAGTGTACGATTCGTTAATGCGCGCGAGCATAACGCTTATGCCCGGGCAAGCAACATCATGAAAATTCTCCGGCGGCTCTCAAAATATACATCGCGTCACAATAATCTAAACTCCCGGGCTCTGTTGAGTCCCGTCGGACAGCCGAGAAAAGTGGTATATGGAAAACAGTCCGCGTGTGCGTGTGTGCGTTACGCGTTGCTCAAGGTCTGGCAATAAAGCTCTGCTTCCTCAAATGAAAGAGAATTCTCGAAGATTTATTTTTCTCCCTCGCCACATAAAAGAAAAAGTTGTTTAAGGGTGGATCAAGGGACTTATTTTTCATTCCGACCAAATTGCCCCAACTATGATTTCCCGAAAAATTAAATGAACTCGAATTGAATAACTATACGACGCGACGGAGGGAATGACCATCACCAATTCGCTCCAAAAAGAAAGAATAAGGGCACCGAATATTGACCATTGAAAGTCAAGTCCAGTGGTCCAATACGTAACAAGGAACATCCCTCAGGTGTCGTCCTTCGATTTTGTTGAAACTTATATATGTTATGAATCATTGAAAGCTAAGCGACACGTATTTTTGTATTGCCGGAAAAACGGGTTTAAGGGGTGAAACGGCCCTCGAATAGGGCTGAGTCACCCCTTGATTATTTTTTTCGCGATAACTCTCTAGTGGATTTTTCATCGCTTCGGATGAGAAGAATTTTCGTTTTTGTTTCATTGTGATCGGTCGACTGCTTATTGCAGGTAAAACTGCAATATTACCCCAGAAAAACCGTTCCGCCGATTAAAAAAAATACGCGTCGCTTAGTTTTCAATGCTTCATAACATATATAAGTTTCAACAAAATCGAAGGACGACACCTGAGCGATGTTCCTTGTAAGTCATTTAATTTGCAAAAAGTAGCCCTATCACGAGCGGAAGGTAGGACGGATGATAATCGAGGACCGTCGTGTGCAGAAATGCTTCATCAAATGAGTAGGGAGGTACTATCGCCGAGAAGATAGACCGAGCTCAAGAAAAAGTTTCTAAAGCGATCATTGAAGGAGTCATCCATTGGATAGAAGACAATAATTGTTATAATAAGCCACTTGTAGAAGGGGAGAAGCACCTATTATCAGATAGTTGCTTAATATCGGATAGTGGACTATTTCGAGTTTTCCTATAGCGACATGTGTTTTATTTTATTTATTCACCGATAACTAGTGGTAAGACGTCGCCACTGCAAAACTTTTGTTTGCCTAGCACAAAAATGGCACAACAGTGAACTGGTATTACTTTTCGTCGGCGTGAAAAAATATTTCTCGGGTTAACAAATGTTGTTTTCAATGAGGTAAATCCAAATGATTTATATTTTTGTTATTTTTTTATGACCTATAGAATTTATTTTACATAATAAATATGCCATGTTCGCGAAAATAGCAATATGTACGGAAAGATTACAGTTTTTATTCGGCCATGTCAAAACTTAATATCGGATACTCAATGGAGCCTAATATTGGATGTCCATTTGTGCCAAAATGTTCGTACCTAATCAAAGGTTGACTCATAAAGATTGATTGTTTGATAATAATTACGAAGTTACTATATGGTATACTTCTATAGTTACCACCAAAACTGAAGTTTTATCCACAATAGTTTCAGTTTTAGTTACTACCAAAACTAAAATTCGGTATATTATAGAAACTCGATTCTCATTGCACTCCAATGAGGCGAGTTTCTGCATCGTATGGAGTAGCCGATGAAAGCTCGAAAGAGAGACGACAACAGCCACGAGAGATGGAAGACGTCGTGGAACGAAAAAGAGCGATCAAACGGGGCGGGAAAGATTTCGCGTGCCGAGATTTCCAAAGCTCGCAGGTGTTTTTATGAAAGAGCGGAGGCGAATGATCGGCCGTAATGTATAGGCCTGAAAAGATGGCAAAAGAGAAAGAGGGAAAGGCGGAAGAGCAAGACAGCAAAAGAGAGATGGGGGAACGAGAGTAAATGCCTAACCTACCCCATGTCTTGGCATCATCGCCGTTTCTTTTTTTCTCTCTTTTTTCTATCTGCCTGGCAGCAGAATCGGTAGTAGCGAAGTATAGTGCGGTAGGCGCGGCCAATTTTTGCGTCAAGGAAGCGGCGAGGCATCGGGGAAGTCGGTCTCGCATGTTCGGCTGATGGTAAACAGAAATGAGGGTGCCAAACTAGAGTTGGAACCGTTACTATGAGATATCTTCGTCGCGTAACTTCATTGATGAGAGAGAGAGAGAGAGAGAGAGAGAGAGAGAGAGAGAGAGAGAGAGAGAGAGAGAGTGACAGTAAACGTAGCTTTCTGAAATGAGTTATCAATTTTCCCCAGTTGTCACCGATTGATCATGGATCCGATATTGCAGTCCTTCTGTATGAACTTCACACGAGATTTCTCAATAAAAAGACTACCGTTATGAACAGTAGGCCACAGTGTTTCAGTATTTTACGAGCATCGGTTTAATGAGCAAAGTTAATGAACTTGCGGTCTAACGACGGAAACAACTAGCAAGCCACTTAAATACTGCTGCTTTTTATTGACCATGAAATATCAGGCCAAGGGTACCATTTTACCAAAAAAGTAACGGCGCAATCCAGTAACTTACGACTTGTTGTTAATGTTGCACAAATGGGATGGTGAAGGCTAACCCGATAGCAAAACGTTAAAAATACGAGCCCAAAGGTAGTATTTCGTGGGCAGCAGAAAAGCAGCATCATTTTGGTAACTTATCAACTAATATTGGATTTATCATCAACGTGGCTTCGGCCATTGGTTACCAACACTAGTAACGGCATAATTCACTAACTTACGACTTGTTATAAGTGTTACATAAATAGGATGTCGAAGATCAACCCAATACCAAAACGTTAAACATACGAACCCAAAAGTAGTATTCCGTGGGCAGCAGAAAAGCAGCATCATTTTGGTAACTTATTGGTATTGGATTTATCATCAACGTGGCTTCGGCCAATGGTTACCAACACAAGTAACCAACTCTTATAATGGCAGATTTCCGTAACTTATGACTTGTTATTAATGTTACACAAATGGCATGTTGAAGACCAAGCCAATACCAAAACGAGAAAAATACGAGCCCAAAAGTAGTATTCCGTGGGCAGCAGAAAAGCCGCATCATTTTGGTAAGTTATTAGTATTGGATTTATCATCAACGTGGCTTCAGCCATTAGTTACCAACACTAATAACCAACACTACTAACGGCATAATTCAGTATCTTACGACTTGTTATTAGTATTACACAAATCGGATGTCGAGTGTACACAAATGGCTTGGCTGAAGACCAAGCCAATACCAAAAAGTTGAAAATACGAGCCCAAACGTACAGGGTGCGCCAGAGAAACTTACTTATTTGAAAGGTCAATAAAAACAAAAGTACTTCAATTATTGTTTTAAATTTTTTTTTTATTTGAGAATACAATATCCCAATTTTTTTTTCATGCAGTCTTGAAAATGACATCGGATAAATGGTGACCCCCATTGCGCATACACTGATGAAGTCGATTTTTGAAATTCGTATCCACTCTTTGCAGCATATCAATCGGTATGTTGGCAATGGCGTCGCGAATGTTGTTCTTGAGGTGTGCTATGGTTCGTGGTCGATCGACATAAACCAGAGATTTCAAATAACCCCATAAAAAGAAATCGCATGGAGTCAAATCTGGAGAGCGTGCCGGCCATTGGAGATCGCCTCTGAGAGAGATGAGGCGGTCGGGGAAATGTTGTCGCAACATATTCATTGAGTCTCGTGCTGTGTGTGCTGTGGCTCCATCTTGCTGAAACCACACGTTCCTAACATTCATTTCTTCGATCACCCAAACAAACCCAAACAAACCCAAACAAACCCAAACAAACACACAGCACGAGACTCAATGAATTTGTTGCGACAACATTTCCCCGACCGCCTCATCTCTCTCAAAGGCGATCTCCAATGGCCGGCACGCTCTCCAGATTTGACTCCATGCGATTTCTTTTTATGGGGTTATGTGAAATCTCTGGTTTATGTCGATCGACCACGGACCATAGCACACCTCAAGAACAACATTCGCGACGCCATTGCCAACATACCGATTGATATGCTGCAAAGAGTGGATACGAATTTCAAAAATCGACTTCATCAGTGTATGCGCAATGGGGGTCGCCATTTATCCGATGTCATTTTCAAGACTGCATGAAAAAAAATTGGGATATTGTATTCTCAAATAAAAAAAAAATTTTAAACAATAATTGAAGTACTTTTGTTTTTATTGACCTTTCAAATAAGTAAGTTTCTCTGGCGCACCCTGTAGTATTCCGTGAGCAGCAGAAAAGCAGCAACATTTTACTAACTTATTACTATTGGATTCGTCATCAACGTGCAAATGGCCATTGGTTACAAACGCTAGGAACATCGAGAGAGTTACTCAATTGCTGCTGATTTCTTGCTACTCATGAAATGCCACCGTAAAGTCGCAAAGTCACACAAATTTTGATTACAGCTTCCGATTCTTCGTAGGCAATGATCCTTCATCGGTCATACTTGGTTTTCGGACTACTGAAAATGATCACGCCAATCAGCGATGTCGTCAAAGAAACAGCGAAGTGAAAAGTGTGTTCAGGAAAGTTTCGGCAGTGAATGATTCTCAGAAAGCTCAGCAGTGAATAATTTTCACGAAGAAGTGAAAATAGATTTTCATTTGTTTCGAAGTACTTTCTGCAATGCTTGCCGCAAAATAATACAAAAAGCAGTGATCCCCCGTGTCAAGCGGCGTTGACCAGGGTCAATACGTGGATGGTTGTCCAATGACCTGCTGACATGCCGGCTACCGAGCAGCAGGCAGCTTTGCTAGCCATCCGATGGTAACAATACTTAAAGCGAAATAGAGCCGCCTACATCGGCATAGGTTTTCGACAGTTACGCCGTGCCCTCTTGAAAATGTGACAACGGCAATGGATCAGAGATGAATGACTGTTTTCCACACTCTGGGCTTCTCTCCGAAATGAATTCCTGTCAATTAGTGGTGTGCGTAATAAAACAGAGTAGAGGACCGAAGTATAGTAAATTATATCATGATTCGAGCAACATTCGAATTTGAGTAAGCGGCAAAAGCGCGAACTGACATTACACTTCGATAAATTGCGCCAATAGGCTCGGTCAAATTGGCAGTTGGAGGAAATTGCTCTCCAGCGAGTACAATAAGGCGGATTTATCTCAATAACGTCTCTGCGAGTTGTATGAAGAGGATATTTATAGAACTGGAACGATAACCGTGGAAAGCCTCCTCTCTCTCTCTCCTTTACTCCCCCAGACACTTTCCCTCTCTCCAAGTGTACAGATCATACGGGAGGTCAAAGCATCAGGGTGACGATACCTTCGTATGAGAGGAAGGGTTGAGGAGCTTCCGTATAGAAGAGAATTGGCAAGAGCTACTGGGAGAAACTTTGAATCGAAGCCCGAGAGCGGAAAGTGAGTCGTGTGTGACGCTCAAAGAATCTCGGTGGCTGTGCCACAGAGAGCGTTGAATGAACGCCCAGGAGTGCAAGATGTGGGAATGAATGAGATTGTATATCTCGTGTGTATGTATATTTCATCGGTTCGCTTTGGCATCTCCACGTGCCCGAGGTATCCGACCTCAAGGAACACATGGAGAAAAGGAACGACCGGCGAATCTTGTTGAGTGCCTTATACGTCGTTCAATGAAATAATCGTCGCGAAATAGAATAAACAATCACATGTGGATTTTCTTTACCTCTTTCACTCTAAAACCCTCTTTTTCGACACTGCACAATTTGGGAACACCACGTTCGAATCTGTCAAAAAAAAATACCGTTTCATGGCAACCGAAAACGGGTGAACTTTACGGAAAAATCAAGTCACCACTAGATGGCGGGAATTGGGCAGATAATCTAATTGGATAGCTGATCATAAGTAACAACTGCTGGATTAATTTTTTTTCAAACATTTTTTTGCAACGCCATTCTGGAATAAGACAACCGAGACTGAAAAGTAATAAATATGAAATGGAAAATTGGAATTCTTCACAGACACGCGATCGGGATATTGATTGGCCCAAAACGTTTTACACTCTTGCTGCTGAAAGTTTCGTTCGCACGTTTCCGACGCCCCCAACCTTTGCCTCACTTACCGTGGCTCGTGATGAAGTTTGCGAGGTAGAGATCGAGTTCCCGGACGGAGACGTTGATGTGATAGGGATTTACACAAAGACCGGGCTGGGCACATTCCGCAGTCTTCTCGAGTCGTTCACCATCCGTTGACTCGAGTGGAATTGCCTTGAAGAGGATAACCATGACGAGGTCCAATCTCCACACCTTTGGAATTGAGGAACATTGGACCATTACAATAACAATCAATGATTTAATAACTTGTCTGTACTACGAGCCAAAAATCATTATCAGGTATGATTTTTCGTTCGCCGATTTTCATCCGCTTTGTCATACTTCTTCGTATGTCGATACGACAACAAAGACTTTTTTTCAGACATCGAAACTTGTCAGTCTTGATGTTTGCATTGTTGGAATATCGTGAAAATGCTCTCTTAATGTTCTCATTGTCCAAAATCTTTCATTGCAGTTTTAGTCGACATCTTCGATGAGCACCACAAAAAACTTTTGAGTGATTTTTGCAGCCTGAGACTGCAAAAAGAAATTGGTGAATACCAAAAAAAAATCATCTTCAGTGCATTCCAGCAATGCAAACTTCAACTGGTGAAGTTTGACAAGTCAGAAAAATGCAAGATTCGTATACTCCGTTTTTCGTGTACCAAAAATTACAAACCTTGTCAGCTTGTCGCAGACAATCGATCCTTCGCATTTTTCCCTTCTGATCAGGGTTGCTCAGTACACACATCGCTGGCCTCTTTCCCGTTATACTCAGAACAAAATCTTCCCGATACTCCTGCGTTATGTCCTTTCTCAGCTTGCCGAGGAGCCGCGATGCCCATTTCTGTTTAACCTCCAGCTTTTCGTTCTGCAACAGTGACAACGAGGTCGTTCGCCAATGAGAAATTGCAGTCTGTCCCACAACGCTCAATCATTTTTATCGATCGAGATTAAAGGCGAAGTATTTATACCGGATCTTTGAAAAAGTAGATTGCAACAAGTCATTAAATAGATCGTTCTGATCGTAAACAAAAAAATTGATCTCAATTTGTAGAACATCATTTTTTTATCTTCTCACATTTTGGCTATCAGAACGGCTTCGATTTTTTTTCGTTGAGATAAAATCGGGTTTCACTTCATTTTCAGGATTTTTAGGACCACGGGTTCGTTAAATTGGTAAACTTCCAAGTTGGACATAGGCTGGATGTATCGACGTTTAGAAATATTATGATTTTTCGGTATTCACCAGTGGAACGGTCAAACCTCCTAAGATAGTCCTTAAAAATGTATGTGTTATGGGAATGAAGAGATACAATAAATAATCCAGACTTAGGACAGAAGCACAACCGTGAGTTGAGTGTATAGTCAACTGTTACAACGAGAGAGAGAGAGAGAGGGGGGGGGGGAATCTCGGCGCGTCGAACTCTATCTTGCTGTGGTTATAAACGTCGTTTTGTTCAACATATGCAGATCACGCGGACGACCCTCTCTCTTCGTTGTGGTAAAACACGTGCGGAATAGCAAAACACAAGTGTTTTCCCTCCTTGTTTCGAATTGCAACTATCTCCCTCTCTCTCTCTCTCTCGCTCTCTGTGTTCGTCGCTTTCTCTCTTTCACCCACACGCACACACTCTCTCCCTTTCTCTTTCTTTCTCTCTCGTCTCAATGCCTGAGAAATGCATTCAAAGTCCGCGGAATTCCGCTGCAACGAAGTCTTTAGGTGCAATACAACAACGATGCAGTGCACCCGGACCTTGATCTATCGTTTCTTCGACACAAGTCCGACCGTGTCCTCGCGGTCTTTGGTCGAGCTGATACCCGGACAGGGTCGTTCGCACCGAGTGAAATGGAGATAGAGACAGAGAGAGAGAGGCTCAATTGCGTTTCATCGTGCGTATAAAAGTCGACGCACGCGTCCGCGCACACGATATCAAGCGCACGGAGCCGTGAGAGTGTTAAAGAAACAAGGAATACCTGTAGAGACTAATTCGATACACTTATTGGCCACCGCCGATCGAGTGATTGTAATAAACATGACTGAAAAATCAGCTGGCATCGCACTGGGTCTCGATGATGCGATTTTAGGCCTCTGTCTCTCCTTTTCATACGGAAGACATTGTATCCTTATATTTCAATATAGGGTGATTTCGGGGGAGTTGCCCATAAGGGAGATACGGTCAATAGAAATGTTTCATAGAACCGCACACTAGATTTCACCTATTATTGTTTAATTCGCTTCGCGTCGTGGGCAGGTGTAAGTGTACGAGCAAAAGTTTGGCAAAAAAAATGTTATGTAAGTAAAAACCTTTTCAATAATTCTGTCTACTGCTAATCTTTTTTTTTTGACGGATTCATGTTTTACATTGTGGTGATGTTATTTTGTAAAAGTAATGGTTACTTTTGTGTTTCTTGAATAGTTCACGAACAGCGCTTTGTTCTAACCTCAAGATTTCGCATGTATTGTTTCTACTTGTTTAGATTTCCGATGTGGCTTTCTCTCCCGGGAGATTAGGAGAGATTGCCACGTACAGTTGGTGTATGATGGCCATAGTATTAGTTGTATTGTGTTCAAGTAATTCATTTTTTCTACATTTGGTTTAGATGTCTAATGAGCACGAGTGAAAATCAATTGCTCTACGAGGGAACTGGACTCAAGAATCATTACGAGCAGCTGTGTGCTGTAAAAGTGCTGTAAAAAATTATGAATTGTCGGTTCGTGTGGCCGCTAAGACCTACGAAATACCTGGGAAGACCTTAGAACGACGATATAAGAACAATGACAACAATATATAAATAGTATGCCAACTTTGGGTACACAAAAATTATACTAATTTCGACTATATGAATTCTAGATGTGGCCAAAAGACAAAAAAATACGGATGAAAAAATAAAACCAAAGAGAAAACCGAGAGCATAATGTTGGGTGACTGGCCATCACACCTCTACTCCTATGGCCATCACACCCGGATACTCCGAGAGAGATAGCTAATCGAGATTTTAAACAAATAGTAATTTTCAGGTTGATCTGATAGGAGTTTGTTTTAATTTCGTAAATTATGTTAAAGTTAAATGTTGAAAATTTAATCACAAATGAAGATACGTTAAGCAACGTCTGTACTTTTATTTTGACGGATCCATGAGAAAACTGTCGCCAACTACCCCGGACTTACCCTACTTGTGAGTGCATAAAATATTCTTCCGTTTAATTGCACCGCAGCCTTGCTTGCACTTTTTAAGGGTGCCTCCTGTCATTTTTGTTTTCAGAAAATTATCCTTGTATATTTTTGATATTTTTAAATAAAGAAAATTGAACATATTTTTGAATGTAAATACTTTTAGATAATTAGAACCCCAATTATTATTTTTCCCAATATTTCGCGCGATTTTGTTACGTATAAATGGAGCTCGAAAAGTTATTTTCAGATATCTCGCCTAGATTTCGAGGAAAAAATTCCGAAAAAATAGGAATTTTTTGGGGCTATTTTGATTGGAGACTAAATTAAATCGTCGCTATCAGCCAGGTTAAAATTTTAACATTAGTGTTAAAATTTAAAGCCTAACTTACTCGGTTACGATTGTTCATTTAATTCCAGCCTTGAACGAACAAGCAGACGTTAATTCCCATTGTTGATTACTTAAATTCCTCCTGGCATAAAATGGCGTAGCGCTTACTGATCCTGACTCAGTTGGAAGAAGATTGGATGAAAAATTGAGAACAATTTTCTCCTTTCTTCTGTCTACGCGCCCCACATCGAAGAAAAGATAATCAACGAATTTTGCTCACATCGAGATCGACCAAATTCATTTAAGGAGGTTGAGGCGTTTGCCACAATCCAATATTTAAAAAAATGTTATTGTCTAGCTCTAGACTACTCCATCGGGTAGCACAAATTGAAACTCTATTTTTTTTATCCTTTTTGCCACCATCCAAATATCTTCTTTAAAGAAAAAAATGGTTGCGAAAGCTGCGAGCGGTAAAAAAATATTTAGAAGTCGCTAAAGCCTTCCAAAAATGCTAATTTTCCATTAAAAAATTGATTTTTTTATTACGTCCACTTCTCGCCCATGAATTTTACGCTTTATAATGTTAGAATCAACCTCGCGAAAGCTCTGGCCGGCTAATGAATATTTAGTGGTTGTTTAAGAGCTTCGAAATTTCCAAATTTTCAAAGCAATTTTCTTTAAAAACAGTTTTCCGCGCATCGTAATGCATCCCACAGTTGGTCTCGTCACTCAAACTGCGGACCAATCGTAGCTGTACTCTGTGACGAGCGACGCCATAATACAACAATACATAATGACATATAATAACACATATCGTCTAATTGGTGTTTGTTACAAATTATCATAATAAATTATTCAGAAAATGATCGCTTTTCGAAACACTGCGCTTTTTATTTTGTGTTTATGCTACAAGGAATTATAGTGCATGCGAGATTTATTTATTGGCGGAAATTCTGAATTTCGAAAACCTTGAGCGACCACTAAATATTTATTGGCCGGCTAGAGCTTTCGCAAGGTTACTTTAAAAATTATAAAGCGTAAAATTCATGGGTGAGAAGTTGGCGAAAAAAAATCGATTTTTAATGAAAATTTGAATTTTTGGGAGACTTGAGCGACCTCTAAATATTTTTCGGACGCGCGCCGCTTCCGTGACAATTTTGTTCTTTAAAGAAGATAATTGCACGGTGAGAAAAAGGAAAAATAGAGCGTAAATTTGTGCCACCCTACTACACTACTGCTTACAATTTTTTTGAAATTTTTCCGTTACAGAACACCAACGATAAAAAATAGTTTAGTGTATATAATTTTATGTGCGGTTAGATGAGCAAGACTAACACACTACGTTAGTTCACACTAAGGGTAGTGTAATTTTTTTTAACTATTCAGCATTAAGTAAGATAGACCATTTCTAACAGCGGATTAACGCAAACTAAACATTTGTAAACATTTTTTTAACCCATTTGCCCATCGTAAACTATATATATTCAATATTGAAGGAGCAAGGTTTGATAAAAGATTACGAATCTTGGCTGGCGAATGAAGAGCATTGCTTCCAACGTCGATGTCTGCGAAGTTGCCGTATTTCGGCAACACTTAATATTAATGAATGGTAATAATAAATGATCTCGTGACATAAATATAAATAGGCTTAACCCTCGAACCGAACACTACTTGTCGGTACCTTCCAACGGAATACATAGGTCATTGGCGTCCGCGACATATTTAACAAGCTTAAATGTTACGACAAAATCTGAAAGAAATCATAGGTGTTCTTTGTGGTTTTAACTATAAGATTAATCAATAATAATATCATAACATTAATTATGGATGGTTAATTTAATGTTTGAAAAAAAATGCAGCACTGTAATGTTGAAAAATACATAATGTTTGTCAAGTAACTTCTTTTTAAAAATCCTTTGAGTTATTTTTACTTGAGATGATGAATATTCAGGACAAAATATGGGAGGCTTCGGGGATTAAAAAAGAGTATTTATTTTAAGGATTGAATATCGCTATTTAGTATGGGCACTCATAGAATATAAAATTGATAATAAATGTCAAATGTTGATGGACAAATTGAGAAAATTTCCGAATCGGAAAACTCCTCTTCCGCTTCCTGATCGTCTTCTACTTCGATACAATCTTCATCCTCAGAATTTTCTCCGCCGAAATATTCCACTTGTTTGCGGGGACGAAGCGACGACCTAACCTGTTCGCTGGGTCTCACATCCATTTTCGCTTTTATTTACTCAACATGTTCATGAAAATTTATATTTTGAGTAAAAAAAACAGAATTATAGAGAAAAAAAATGTTTTCGTGAAGTCGGATTTTACATACGTTTCCAGAACACATGAGTTTGACATGAGACAGAACAGCTGAAGCTAAATTAACCGATTGCGGTGGGCCTGTGGCAGTGAATTACCCCAACCTCAAACTTTTTTTCCAGAACAATACGAACGCCCCAGGAAAATGAGTAGTAGAGCTAGGCTGGTTCTAACGCAAGGGGAGGTGGTGTGTCAAGAGTAGGGAAGCCAAGGTGGCGCCACCGTCGTGGGGAGGTCGCCGAGGCGCGTGTGACGTCACAGAGGGGCCTCAGCGGGGGGGGGGGTATGTGGTCCGTGAAGCGTCTGGCGGGGGGGGGGCGTCGATGAGTGTTTTGTGTGTATGTGCGTGCGTGCGTGCGTGCATGTAGGGAAGTCAAGGTGGCTCAAAGGTCGTGGGGAGGTCGGCGTGTGTGCGTGCGTGCGTGCGTGTAGGGAAGGCAAGGTGGCGCTACGGTCGTGGGGAGGTCGCCGGGGCGCGTGTGACGTCACAGAGGAGCCTATGTGGAGTAGGGGGGGGGGGTACCCATGTGTTTCGAAGACTACTGGGAGAAGGAAGCCGCCGTCAGGGGGGGGGGGGTCCAGCGCGGGAAAGCCAAGAGCGGGGGTACGGCGGAGGGAGGCCGCCGGACGCGCGTGACGTCACAGAGGGGGCCTCTTTAGGGGCCATGTGGTCCGTGGAGCGACTGGCGGGAGGGGAAAGCCGCCGTCGATGAGTGTTGTGTGTGTGAAGGGCGGCCTTTCAAGACCGAATATTTATGACATGCAGCTGGTTCCATTCCGAAAGACAATGTCAATTTCATCCGCCTCGTCTCCAAGCTCGCCGACACTCGAGACAGGTCCTGACAGGTTCCTCGGAAAAAACTTTAATCTGTAGAGATCATAGACTGTGACTGCGGATGAACCACTTGAGCACAGCTCTTGAAAAGTCGCGCTCTCCATTCCAAAATATAACGTCAAGATGTTCGCATGTGCGAGTGTGTACGCAGTGCAACCGGCCAAGCACCCCCTGGATTTGACCAAAAAACGAGCTCGAACAGGTTCCAAAGGTCTTGCTCTTAAAATATTGGGGTAAATATGTTGGCTTATTGTGGGATCGTTTGCCAGAACATCATCGGAACGACAGTGAAGTGATATCATATCTTCCATGCTTGAAGCATACGCCACAGATGAAAGATCACATCGATGGCCCTCCACCTCAACGTCGGGAGTGTAAAAAATGCTGTGAAAATTCTCCACATATTGGGTTTTTCGAACGTGTTTGAACCTGTTATTCGGGAGCGTGAAAAAATGTCGGGGGAAAATTCTCCACGGTTTTTCGAACGTGTTCGAACCGGTTTTTCACGATTGGAAAAGAGGGGAGGAGTTTGAAAAATTGAGTGGGAGGCTTACGAGGGAGCATAATTTCATGGACCAAGCTCAGACTGCACTATTCCACTGCATCATCAACATCTAAAAAGAACTTTGAAAGTGCGGGGAAAATGGATCTCTCGAGTATCAACAAAGTCGGCCGGATGACGGAATTCCTTCCAACGAAGAAGCTGTCAGAACTCCCCGTTAAGTCGGAACGACTAATCTCCGACATGAGGGCCGTACAAACCAAATTTGGGAAACGCTACATCGCGGACATCGCAGATGAGTTCTCCGTCTTCTTACCGGCGCGACTTGTAAAGGCCTTCGACCGAGATCCGACAATGTTCGAGAGTATGCTGCAAGTGGCACGCGATGGTCAACTCTGCATGCAGTATATTGGTGGAAAATACAACAGCGTCGAGTTCCGTCGTTTCTGAAAATGGTGGACGGGGAAAAAAAATTTGTTGGAACACCATCATCGAACTGTTTACACCACAGCGTCTTGCCTTCGATTTCAACAGTTAGTGTTGACTATGTAAAAAATGTATATGTTTGATCGAATTGTAAATGATGGATGTTTTCGTCGTAGAATAAGGAATACAAATGACATATATTTTCATCGAAATGTGTTTTATTCATTCAAAGAAATCCCTCGCTCACGCTTTGTATACAGTCAACCAGCTTTTCACCGATTTTACATTCTCATGGGCGCAGTTCGTGTTGAAGGGATGATGGGGACATTTGGAGTTTATGATTTTCGGCAGCTTCTGCAGCGATGGACAGTCCAGAGTCTCCAAGTCGATGACGTTTGTCGCAGGATCTGTGAATCGTGATAGCCATGCGCATTTCTCAAATCCCTTGGCATAGATGATAGGATCTCCATGCAAGAGTTCTCGAATTATCTTTCTAGCTGCCTCGTATGGTATGCCATTGTGATCCCATCGTAATCCATGGAAATTGCGTTCCAGACACTTGTTTGTCATTTTGTACTTGGCCGGTAGGGCCCCATGCAAATGGTGCATCGAAGGCGAGCGTCAGCGGTTCAGCATTCTTCTCATGGAGTTTCACGATAGACATCTCCTTCAGGACAAATTCGTTGACAGGTCTCTTGAAGCCCTGCACATCGACGATAAGCTCCATGTTGACTGAAGTGGATGAGAATCATCGGCATGATTTTATACCATTTTTTTAACTCCACCACTGATTGGATTGTACTCTTCGTGACACGTCCCAGAGACTTCCGCAGACATTCATAAGACGTTCGAAGACATTCAAGAGACGTTCAAAAACATTCATAAGGCGTTTGAAGACATGCATGAGGGGTTCAAAGAGTTCCAAAAGACTTTCTACAACGTCATGAGACGTTTGAAGATGTTCGTGAGACCTTCAAGAGACTTTCGAAAACGTTTAAAGACTTTCATGAGAGGTTCGAAGACGTTCAAAAGATCTGTGACGATATTCATAATATGTTTGAAGACATCGATGAGGGGTTCGAAGACTTTTAAAGACATTCACGGGGGGGGGGGGGGGGGTTGGAAGATGTTCAAAAAACTTTCGAATTCGTTCAAGAGACATTTGACGACATTCATAATGCGTTTGAAGACATTCATGAGGGGTTCGAAGATGCTTGAGAGAGACTTTCAAAGACATTCACGAGGGGTTTGTCCGAAGACATATATAAGACGTTTGAAAACATTCAAGAGACGTTCGAAAACATTCATAAGGCGTTTGAAGACATGCATGAGGGGTTCAAAGAGTTTCAAGAGACTTTCTACGACGTTCATGGGACGCTTGAAGATGTTTGTGAGACATTCAAGAGATCTTTGACGATATTCATAATACGTTTGAAGACATCAATGAGGGGTTCGAAGATGTTTTAGAGACTTTCAAAGACATTCACGAGAGGTTTGAAGACGTTCAAGAAACTTTCGAATCCGTTCAAGAGCCTTTTGACGACATTCATAATACGTTTGAAGACATTTTTGTGGGGTTCGAAGACGCTTGAGAGACTTTCAAAGGCATCCACAAGGGTTTCGAAGACGTTCAAGAGAATTTTGAATACGTTCAAGAGACTTTCAGAGACATTCGCGAGAGGTGCGAAGACGTTCAGAGACTTTCGAAGACATTCAAGAGGGGTTTGAAGACGTTCAAAAGACATTCGACGACATTCATGGTACGTTTGAAGACATTCATGAGGGGTTCCAAGACGCTTGAGAGACGTTCAAAGACATTCACGAGGCGTTCGAAGAGGTTCAAGAGAATTTCGATAGCATTCATAATACGTTTGAAGACATTCATAAGGGGTTCGAAGACGCTTAAGAGAGACTTTCAAAGACATTCACGAGGGGTTCGAAGACGTTTAAAAGACTTCGACGTCACTCATAATACGTTAGAAGACGTTCAAGAGACTTTCGAATACGTTCAAGAGACTTTCAGAGACATTCGCGAGAGGTGCGAAGACGTTCAGAGACTTTCGAAGACATTCAAGAGATCTTTGACAATATTCATAATACTTTTGAAAACATCGATGAGGGGTTCGACGACGTTTTAGAGACTTACAAAGGCATTTACGAGAGTTTCGAAGACGTTCAAGAGACTTTCGACGACTTTCATGATACGTTTGAGTACATTCATGAGGGGTTCGAAAACGCTTAAGAGAGACTTTCAAAGACATTCACGAGGGGTTTGAGGACGTTTGAAAGACTTTCGAAAACGTTCGAGAGACTTTCAGAGACATTCGCGAGAGGTGCGAAGACGTTCAGAGACTTTCGAATACGTTCAAGGGACTTTCAGAGACATTCATGAGGGGTTCGAAGACGCTTGAGAGACTTTCAAAGGCATTCACGAGGGTTTCGAAGAGGTTCAAGAGACTTTCAGAGACATTCGCGAGAGGTGCGAAGACGTTCAGAGACTTTCGAAGACATTCAAGAGATCTTTGACAATATTCATAATACGTTTGAAAACATCGATGAGGGGTTCGACGACGTTATAGAGACTTTCAAAGAAATTCACGAGGGGTTTGAAGACGTTCAAAAGACAATCGACGACATTCATGATACGTTTGAAGACATTCATGAGGGGTTCCAAGACGCTTGAGAGACTTTCAAAGACATTCACGAGGCGTTCGAAGACGTTCGAGAGAATTTCAATAGCATTCATAATACGTTTAAAGACATTCATAAGGGGTTCGAAGACGCTTAAGAGAGACTTTCAAAGACATTCACGAGGGGTTCGAAGACGTTTAAAAGACTTTCAACGTCACTCATAATACGTTTGAAGACGTTCAAGAAACTTTCGAATACGTTCAAGAGACTTTCAGAGACATTCGCGAGAGGTGCGAAGACATTCAGAGACTTTCGAAGACATTCAAGAGATCTTTGACAATATTCATAATACGTTTGAAGACATTCATGAGGGGTTCGAAGACACTTGAGAGACTTTCAAAGGCATTCACGAGAGTTTCGAAGACGTTCAAGAGACTTTCGACGACTTTCATGATACGTTTGAGTACATTCATGAGGGGTTCGAAAACGCTTAAGAGAGACTTTCAAAGACATTCACGAGGGGTTTGAAGACGTTTAAAAGACTTTCGAATACGTTCGAGAGACCGTCAGAGACATTGACGAGGGGTTCGAAGACGTTTAAAAGACTTTCGACGACACTCATAATACGTTTGAAGACATTCATGAGGGGTTCGAAGACGCTTAAGAGACTTTCAGAGACATTCGCGAGAGGTGCGAAGACGTTCAGAGAATTTCGAAGACATTCAAGAGATCTTTGACGATATTCATAATACATTTGAAGACATCGATGAGGGGTTCGACGACGTTTTAGAGACGTTCAAAAGACTTTCGACGACATTCATGATACGTTTGAAGACATTCATGAGGGGTTCGAGGAAGCTTAAGCGAGACTTTCAAAGACATTCACGAGGGGTTCGAAGACGTTCAAAAGACTTTCGACGACACTTATAATACGTTTGAAGACATTCATGAGGGGTTCGAAGACGCTTGAGAGACTTTCAAAGACATTCACGAGAGGTGCGAAGACCTTCAGAGACCTTCGAAGACATTCAAGAGATCTTTGACAATATTCATAATACGTTCGATGAGGGGTTCGATGAGACATTCATGAGGGGTTCGACGATGTTTTAGAGACTTTCAAAGACATTTACGATGGGTTTGAAGACGTTCAAAGACTTTCGAATACGTTCAAGAGACTTTCAGAGACATTCGCGAGAGGTGCGAAGACGTTCAGAGACTTTCGAAGACATTCAAGAGATCTTTGACAATATTCATAATACGTTTGAAGACATTCATGAGGGGTTCGAAGACGCTTGAGAGACTTTCAAAGGCATCACGAGAGTTTTGAAGACGTTCAAGTGACTTTCGAATACGTTCAAGAGACTTTCATAGACATTCGCGAGAGGTGCGAAGACGTTCAGAGACTTTCGAAGACATGCAAGAGATCTTTGACAATATTCATAATACGTTTGAAGACATCGATGAGTGGTTCGACGATATTTTAGAGACATTCGACGACATTCATAATACGTTTGAAGACATTCATGCGCGTTTCGAAGACGCTTAACAGACTTTCAAAGACATTCGCGAGGGGGTTTGAAGACGTTCAAGAGATTTTTCAAAGACATTCACGAGGCGTTCGAAGACGTTCAAGAGACCCAAACAAACTCAAACCCAAACAATTCGAGCGAAACTCAAACGTCATGAATATCTTTGGTTTATGGACGTCGTCGAATAACCTATTATGAATGTCGTCAACAGTCTCTTGAACGTCTTCAAACCGCTCGCGAATGTCTTTGAAAGTCTCTTAAGCGTCTTCGAAATGCTCATGAATGTCCTCAAACGTATTGTGAATGTCGTCAAAAATCTCTTGAACGTCTTCGAACGCCTCGTGAATGTCTTTGAAAATCTCTTGAACGTCTTCAAACGTATTATGAATATTGTCAAAGATCTCTTGCATGTCTTCGAAAGTCTCTGAACGTCTTCGCACCTCTCGCGAATGTCTATGAAAGTCTCTTGAACGTTTTCGAAAGTCACTTGAACGTCTTCAAAACCCTCGTGAATGCCTTTGAAAGTCTCTCAAGCGTCTTCGAACCCCTCATGAATGTCTTCAAACGTATTGTGAATATTGTCAAAGATCTCTTGAATGTTTTCGAAAGTCTCTGAACGTCTTCGCACCTCTCGCGAATGTCTCTGAAAGTCTCTTGAACGTATTCGAAAGTCTTCGAAAGCCTCGCGAAATGCCTTTGAAAGTCTCCCAAGCGTCTTCGAACCCCTCATGAATGTCTTCAAACGTATTATGAATATTGTCAAAGATCTCTTGAATGTCTTCGAAAGTCTCTGAACGTCTTCAAACCCCTCGTGAATGTCTTTGAAAGTCTTTAAAAACATCGTCGAACCCCTCATCGATGTTTTCGAACGTATTATGAATATTGTCAAAGATCTCTTGAATGTCTTCGAAGGTCTCTGAAGGTCTTCGCACCTCTCGTGAATGTCTTTGAAAGTCTCTCAAGCGTCTTCGAACCCCCTCATGAATGTCTTCAAACGTATTATGAGTGTCGTCGAAAGTCTTTTGAACGGTCTTCGAACCCCTCGTGAATGTCTTTGAAAGCCTCGCTTAAGCTTCGTCGAACCTCTCATGAATGTCTTCAAACGTATCATGTATGTCGTCGAAAGTCTTTTGAACGTCTCTAAAACGTCGTCGAACCCCTCATCGATGTCTTCAAACGTATTATGAATATTGTCAAAGATCTCTTGAATGACTTCGAAAGTCTCTGAACGTCTTCGCACCTCTCGCGAATGTCACTGAAAGTCTCTTAAGCGTCTTGGAACCCCTCATGAATGTCTTTGAAAGTCTCTCTTAAGCGTTTTCGAAACCTTCATGAATGTACTCAAACGTATCATGAAAGTCGTCGAAAGTCTCTTAAACGTCTTCGAAACTCTCGTGAATGCTTTTGAAAGTCAAGCGTCTTCGAACCCCTCATGAATGTCTTCAAACGTATTATGAATATTGTCAAAGTTCTCTTGAGTGTCTTCGAAAGTCTCTGAATGTCTTCGCACCTCTCGCGAATGTCTCTGAAAGTCTCTTGAACGTATTCGAAAGTTTCTTGAACGTCTTCAAACGTATTATGAGTGACGTCGAAAGTCTTTTAAACGTCTTCGAACCCCTCGTGAATGTCTTTGAAAGTCTCTCTTAAGCGTCTTCGAACCCCTTATGAATGTCTTCAAACGTATTATGAATGCTATCGAAATTCTCTTGAACGTCTTCGAACGCCGCGTGAATGTCTTTGAAAGTCTCTCAAGCGTCTTGGAACCCCTCATGAATGTCTTCAAACGTACCATGAATGTCGTCGAATGTCTTTTGAACGTCTTCAAACACCTCTTGAATGTCTTCGAAAGTCTCTGAACGTCTTCGCACCTCTCGCGAATGTCTCTGAAAGTCTCTTGAACGTATTCGAAAGTCTCTTGAACGTCTTCGAAACCCTCGTGAATGCCTTTGAAAGTCTCTCAAGCGTCTTCGAACCCCACAAGAATGTCTTCAAACGTACTACGAATGTCGTCAAAAAGCTCTTGAACGGATTCGAAAGTTTCTTGAACGTCTTCAAACCCCTCCTGAATGTCTTTGAAAGTCTCTAAACCATCTTCGAACCCCTCATTGATGTCTTCAAACGTATTATGAATATCGTCAAAGATCT